>PVJX010001463.1:18720-161699 GCA_004027295.1 Dolichotis patagonum | reverse complement strand
CATTGATGGAGGACTAGGCAAGAATGGCATTTTATTTTTTTTTTATTTTAAAGAGAATAAAACAAAAGAGGTCAGAACAAAGCATATCAGAACAGAACAACATAAGCAACACAGCACTTTACAATAAGACAACCAGACATTAACAGTAGCTATCAAAATATCTCTTTCTCTGCTATAGTTGAGCATAGTTTCAAATACAATAATATCAAACATACCAAAATAGTATAAAACCATTCAAAAGAATGAAAGAATTACAGGACATTCTGAACCAAATAACAGAGAATGATCAATGGCTACTATAATATCTCATTTTCAATAAAAAAATTTGTTTATACTATCACATATATTAAAATCCCAATAAGACGCAACATGATAGAACCGATGGTAATAGCAGAGTAGAAGCATTGTAGAACTTCTAAGCAAGATGATATTAAATCAGCAAAGGTTGCCATAATGTTTTGTTTTCTTCAAAACCTCTGTTCATACCATCATGAGTAATAAAGTCAAACAAAGCAGATTAAAACCATTCCAACTGATGAATGAAAACACTGAAAGGCTTCAAAGCAATGAAATGGGAAATCATGATTACCATAAAATCTTACATACTCTTACCAACTCTCATACTAGGGAGACTATACGGTATTTACACATGTGAGTTTGGTTTATTTCGCTTATGAGTATGGTCTCAAGTCATGTCCATTTATTTATAAATATCTCAATATGATCATTCTTTATAGCAGAGTAGTACTCCATTCTATAAAAATGCCACAACTTTTTTATCCATTCCTCAGTTGATGGGCACTTAGGTTGTTCCAAGATCTGGCTATTACAAATTATGCTGCTATAAACATGGGTGCACATATATCACTGTGGTATGATGTTGTCAGTTCTTCTGGGAATATTCCTAGAAGTGGAATAGCTGGGTCAAATGGGACTTCCAATCCCAGCTTTTTGAGGGACCTCCAGACTGACCTCCACAGTGGTTGCACCAGTCTACACTCCCACCAACAGTGCAGAAGAGTTCCTTTTTCCCCACAGCCTCTCCAGCATTTGTTGTTGGTAATTTTTTTTATCCTGGCCATTCTTTCTGTGGTGAGATGGAATCTCAGTGTGGTTTTAATTTGCATTTCTCTCATGACTAATGATGATGAACATTTTTTCATGTATTTATTTGCCAAAGAATGGCATTTTTTAAAAAATTCTCCTTAAGGAATAATTGTATTATAGCAGAGCTCTAGAGGTTTAGGGAGAAATTAGTTCATTTTTCAGTGTTTATGGCTATTTAGATCACACTAGAAAAAGCAAACAAAATAATTTTTACTCACATTTTATGAACCCGGATCTGGAGAGCCCTCTGGATGATTTGAAACACATGCTAAAATTTAGACCATGAGGAAAAGAAAGTTTGGTAGACTTGAGGTACAGGGTTTAGCCATCTATGGCCTCCAGGATCCTGGCATAACCTTCAAAATCATGGCGAGTGAAACTCAATACTTTTTTCACTTCATTTTTTTTCTTTCAGCCCCCTCACCACTCCACCCTAAATGTCTACTTCCATTTACTTTTCCTCATTGCTATTGCACCTGTTTTTTTTTTCTCCTTTTCATATATCACCTGCACTTCACGGCTGCCAGCTCTGCAGATGATGCCTGTAGCCAAAGCGGTGACCTTCAGGAGACGAGAATAGCTTGATTTTATTGAGTACCTACTTTGTTCCTGGCCTGACTATGTGTGCCTTCCATTAATTTTCTTTATTCTCCTAAGAACTCAGTTCATCTGATGCTTTAGTTTTATTGGAGAGTAAAACCTGTTTTATTTTATTACATTTTGATTCTGAAAATTGTCTCCAAAAAATCCAGAGAAAAAGGTCCCCCACAGTGCCAACTTGAAGAACACAGATGGAAGTGACAAGTTTAGCGAACAGGTCAGAAATAAGGAAGATGCAACAATGAGGTAAACCCTCAGTAAAATTTCAGTAGATTTCTGTAGCCAATCTTTTTTATTTGCATGTTTGTACCCTTGGGGGAAAATGTGATTTTACCAATCCTGTTAATGGGGGAAAGTTCTAATCTTTCAATAATTTCAAGAAAACCAGAATATGGTTTAGGTCAAAGGAGTACTTGATTTTGCAACACCAAGTATCCCTTCTGAGGTTTCTCAAAAATGCTGTGGCTATCACACACAGAAGTCTCTCCATACTTTCACCACAGGAACAATAATGCTAATTCAGCACGCTGTAATCTAGACCAGTTTGAGAAAGAAGGGGGCTCTAAAGAAGATATTAGAAAGACAAATACCTGTACTATTGCAATGAAGTTTCATAAAATTTAAATGCAAAGTTCACAACATAGAAACAAATGCTAAGTGAAACAAGCCACAAATAATGAAGTGTTTATTAAGTGTAGAAAGAGAGTGAGTAGACAATTATGTTTAGTTAAACAAAGAGTTTTAAGTTTTTATTACTTCAAATAATTGAATGAATTGATAAATAAGTTATTACTGAAGACAGGAATTAAGAATACAAAAAGTAACTGAGTCAGAATGAATGGCTGAATGACTGGCTTGGAGTTTATTCTTTCCTTCCCTTAGGGAAATTTCTTAAGAGCTAAGCCCTGTGTTTGTTCTATAACACCTTTTAAAACAGATGCTATCTGAAGTTGATGGAGAATTTACAGATTTAATTTGTCTAGTGAAAAGACTACAAGTTTCAATGACTAGATCACGAGATTTACTACATGAGAGTAAAGCCAAAGGAAGTACCTGAGCCAGACAACAGATACCTGGCCATCTGGACACATGACTACCTTCAGCTTCTTCAGCATCCATCACCCTAGGACAGATATCAACTGGGGGCCAGAACTGAATTGTCCACATGGATTGTTGTCCATGCAAAAAGTGACCCAAGTCATTTCCTTAACACCTGGAAACAATTAAGGTTCTTTTCTTTCCCTCTCTGGCCAAGCTGTTTAGAAAGCACAGATGCAGCTGGCATTGTGGTATGGTGAGCTGCCTTAGCAAATGCCTCCAAAAGGAAAGGATCTTTTCAGAATATTGGGTAGCTCCGTGGATTCTGTTTACCAATTCTATGTCATCATTCCCTGCTTCTTCAAACCCAGGAATTAAGGTCAGAGACAGAGACGTTATCGCTGCAATTTTATCTACATAACACAAAAACCACGCTGATGATCCTCCATCGCTAACCCCAAAAGTTCCAGCACTACAGCAGTGACAATCACAGTGACGGCACATGCCATCCAGGTTACTTTTCAAAAGAATGAAGTCATAGATAGCACAGGACTTTGTTTGAAGAAACCAACCCACTACTGGAGAGAGACAAGATGTTCACCTAATTTTTAAATGTTCAAGTCAACCATGTGCAGCTTATTGTTTTTTCTCTGGTCATGCGAAGAGTTTATTTTTTTCTGCACTTTCTTGGTGAAAGTTGTGACAAAGATCTGAAGTCCATTCTAATGGTAGCAATCATGATCATGAGTCTGTTACACTGGCTTGAGGAACATAAGGTCTAATCTTTCCATAAAGGCCATCTGTAGGAAACGTGCATCATAATTATTTTCTTTATTTCTGATTTATCTCCTATAATGTTTATGATATAGCTAGACAAATTTAAAAGTTATAAATCAAGCAGTAGTCCTACTGCTTTATACAATATCCCAAGAAAACAGAGAGTATAGAGTAGTATTAGGTGTATAATTAACACCTTTCTAAAGCTTCATAATATCTTAATCTTGAGGAAAAAATGAAGGGTCATACTTGTGCCTACCTCTTTTGAGTTTGTCTATGGATTATATAAGGAATTGCTTAGGAAATGCTACTATGTCTGGTAAATAAGCATTCAAAGGAAATATACGTGCTCAGGTCCTTGGGATTCCAAAGGCTACACTATCTGTATCATGCTTCATTACTGACAAAATAGGAAAATGATATACTGTCAAATGAATGTTTGTATCTTCCCACAATTCATATGTTGAAGCCCTAATTCTTGATGTGGTGATATTTGTAGGTGGGGTCTCTGGTAAGTAATTAGAGTATAAAGATGGAGTCCTTGTTAACAGAATTAGTGCTCTTACAAGAAAAACCAACAGAGGACTTGTTTCTTAGCTTTACCTGCCATGTGAGAATATAGCAAAAAGTAAACACTGGTTAGCCAGAAAAGAGAGCCCTCCCTAGAACCAGACCATGCTGACTCTCTGATCTTGGACTTTTTAGCCTTCAGAACTGTAAGAAATAAATTTCTGGCCAAGCATGGTGGCATATGCCTGAAATTCCAGCACTCAGGAGCCTAAGGCAGAAGGACACTGAATTTGAGACCAGTCAAGGCTATATAGGACACTGTGAATTTGAGGCCAGCCAGGGCTATATAGTGATCCCAAACCCAGTTTGAACTACACAAGACTTTAATCTCAAAAAAAAAAAAAATTCTGTTACCTAAGCCACCCAGTCTATGATGTTTTGATATAGCAAGATGACTAAGCTATAATCCTATGGAAGTAATGATTTTATCTCTAAAGTCTCTTAAAACTAATATTGTATGATTTGTCTTTCTTTATTCTGTTGGAATAAAAACTGCTCCTAAGCTACAATTTTGCTAGGAACACAGTATCCGCTCCCCTAAGAAACATGGAAAAAACGATCTTGAAGTTCTAAAAGCATGAAACTTTTTAAAATTCTATGAAATAAAATCAGCAGAAATATAATTAACCACCCATAGTTTCCTTAGTATGGACAGACTCCATATCTTATAGTTTATAATTTTTTAAAGTTTTAACTAGAAATTTCTAAGACATTGTCTTATTTGTCAAGTTATGGAAAACGATTTAATGGAAAAAGTTGGTTATTATTATTATTAATAACAACACTAATTAAAACTTATTGTGTCCACATTTATTTTATATCACTACAATTCACTGTGCCTTATAGTTCATTGTATACACTCTCCATTAAATTTGTAAACAATTTTAAGGTCAAGAACTATGTTTTCATATACCAAATGCTTAGCATGAAACAGGCACAATAATAATACATGTTAAATGAATAAGCTAATGACTGAATGAATGACATGGCACTAGAATTTTAAGTTGCAAAGTATAAAGCAGTATCTTTTACACTCTAATCTGAAAGACAGGCCAGAGCATCAAAGGCAAGTAGTGATGTAAATTAAGTTATATTATAGATCAATAAAATGGATGAGATGTGCCTCTTAGTTTAAACAGAAGAGTCAGTTTTAAAGTGAAGCATTAAGACTTCATGAAGAAAATGATACCTTATTTGAATTAGACTAACTGATAACTATTTCCCAACAAGAGGAACAATGTGAACAATAGCATAATTGGTTTCTGGTTGCTGATGTAACAAATCACCACAAATTTATTTTATAGTTCTGGAAGGCAGAGGTCTGAAGTAGATCCCTCTGGGCTAAAATCAAAGTTTCACAGGTCTGTGTCCTTTTCAGGAGCCTCTAAAGAAGAATTCATTGTCTTGTCCTTTCCATCTTTCAGAAGTGGCCTGTGCCCCTTGGCTATCAGTACTGATCCATCTTCAAAGCCAGCAATAGCTGGTAGTGTCCTCCTCCTAGCCCATGTCTCTCATGCAGACTCTCTTGCCTCTCTTTTGCAAAGAACAACCCTGGTGATTGCATGGCCCTCACTAGATAACTTAAGATATCTTCCTTAATCGAATGCCAGCTGATTAGCAAACTAAATTCCATCTGCTATCTTACTTCCTTGTCCTTAAACAGGCAACTTAATGTTAATGTCAAATGTAAGCTATCTCAGAAAACAAAGAATTCAAGAACGGAACAGATTCAGGGAGATAATCGAGCACAGCAAACAACGTATTTACAGATCCCAGGTATTGGGATGTGGACATCTTGAGAGGCCATTATTCTATGTACCACACACAGTACAGAACATACATGGAATGTTTGGGCAGCAATATGATTTCCCTAAAAATTGTGTGTATTCAACATACATTTGAGAATTTTATAGGACTAGATAAATGGGAGCTATTTTTGAAACATAGAATACCTCACAAGGGAATGTGGAGGTATGGACTATTTTGTAAGTAATAATTCTCTTTGTGTCAAATTAATACTAGGAGTTGCCATCACTTTGCATATGTTACATATTTTAAAGTGACATGATTATGGGTTTTGTCCAACGCACAATACAACAACTTTTGAAGATATAAAAGACTCAACCAATATCTTAAAAGACATGATGGAGGAAAGACTTAAAGAACATAACTTAATAGTAGTTTGATCAACTGCCTCCATAGAGTTTGAAAGCAGGAAAAAAATAATAACAGTACTGAAAAGGCCTCAATTAAAAGCTAGTGACTTGGTTCTAAATTTGAGCCGCAATATCCTAATTCAGACACACAAACATGGCAACCATAGTATATGAATGCATACAAGTCAAAGCCAGATCTGTTTGACCTTGCACTTAACTGGGCAACAGGATTTTAATGTCACTGCAAACCGTATCAGAAAACAAGAATGCAAGAATAGAATTGAATTCAGGGAGAGGATTGCGGAGAACACAGGTTAGACATATCCAGAGAACTAAATAAAACAGAGAAGGACCAGCTAGTATCCATATCTTAGAGACAGAAAGGATACGAAATCATTTTAGGTAATTTACAGGCTAAAAGGAGCAAAATACACCTAGAGTTCAGATAAGGATGGAAAAGAAAATTACCAGAAGAAACCTCTTAGAGAATATTTTGATGATAGAGTTTTATAAAAATACTGTGAAATATTGTAGTATGCTAGGCCTTCTTTCTTCAAGTTTGGTGCTGTTACTCATATATATATATATATATATATATATATATATATATATATATATATATTCACTGGGAATGTTTACACCATACTTTGTAGACTCCGTTGTTCATACTACATTTTAAATGGTTTTCCCTTTATTTATGCATCAATTCTTCTGCCATTACAGTGGACAACTTCTAAAGTTATCTAAGATGATAACCATAAGACACATTAGTAGTTAATACAATACCTTCCAGCTCTCCCTTTTTTGTTTTTTTAATTATTTCCCTGGATGGCAGGAAATATAGGTGTTCATAACTACAACAAAGCACTTAGCCTTAGAAAGAAGCAAGAAAGATAATGGAAAAAATACAGCAAAATGTGTTTCCAATTAGCCACAGATGCTTTCATTTATTCTAAGCGTTCTTGTTTAGTTAACTGTACAAATTTTTAATCATATAAATGTGGTAGTATTGCAGCCTCATGCTCTTGATTACCCTTGTCTTCCAGTTGACTTCACATGCCTCTGGCTTCTGGCATCTCTTTCTCACAAATACTACATCTGAGGCTGTATGAATTCCAAGAGATAACCTGTTAAGAAATGTAGCCTGGTGTGGAATGTTTTGTTTATCGTGTGTGTGCGCGTGCGCACGCATGTGTGTGTGTGCGTTGCTATGGCAAAAATTAGAAATGGCACTGTGATACATTTCTCTGAGTCAGCAGCATCATTGGCTACTGGCTATAATGCCATGAGTGCCTGTTTTCCTGTTTTTTTCCCCATCTTTATTTCTTTGTGGAATCATCTGGTCACCATTCATTCATGCCTGTACTATTACAGTGAGAAGGATTACCAGCCATGCAACTGTGCTGAAAATAGTAATAGGGATGCAAGGAAATGCTAGAGAGAAGGAGAGACTGCAAAACTGGTCTAAGTTTTGTTTGACATTTGATAAGAATAGACTTTCAAAGGTAACATTTGGTTATGGAGTTATTAAGGTTTCATCATGTAAATTCCTCACAATGATTTGTACTTAATAATCAACTTTATCTTTAAATTTAACCCAGGAGAGAAGAGAAATAGAAAAACCAAGCCATGATTCAATGTCATAAAAGTCCCTGGACACAGCCCTGTACCTTCCGTGGCACTTCTGCTTGCTTCTTTTCCTGAGAAGTTCTTTATCCAAGCCAGTGTGATTGTTTTCAAAAGTCCTAATAGGTTGATCCATAAAAAGTAGACTTTTGCTGCATTTGCTGTCATAAATAACTAATAGGAAACAAGCAGAAAATAGCTGTCACATGGCAGTCCTTTAGCCTTGTCGCTCAGGATGTGGTCACAGACCAATAGCCTTGTCATCCTCAGGGAATTTGTTAGAAATACAGAAGCTTGGGTCCCTACCCAGAACTGCCACATCGGAATATGCATTTTAATGAGTTTTCTGGTTATTCAGAGAAACAGTGTTCCAAAATAGCATCTGAGAGACACCTTTTGACATAGGTATTTTATGTTATTCAAAACCACTGAGGTAATAAATGAAAGGGGGGGATAAAGAATCATTTAAAGCAGTAGGATTACACTTTAAACACATGGAACAGTTGAAATGTCCACATTGACTTTAAACTCTATAACCGTGAATACAATGAATATTAAGGGCAAACATATGTCCTGTTTACAAGGCTTTTTACCTTACCATTTTCTTGTTTTCCTTTTGTTATGTTGTTTGTTTTAATAATCTTTCGATGTCTTATTAGTGTCCTGGTTTATTTTTATTATATTGAGAGAAAAATTCCTCATCCTGGCATTTTCCAGCAGTTCTTTGACGATAGTCACTCCTCTGCAATTGTCCTCTCCTTGGGATCTTCTGAGCCAAGCCCAATTCTTGAGAACTTTAAGAAGTCATGCATCTCACTTGTCCAAAAAGAAGAAAAGAAACATTATTTTAGGCTTTTTAAGGGACACTTTTTAAACATTATATATGGTTTTGCACACCATACTTCTTTTCACACACTAGTAAATTAAGATCAGTTAAGATCAATCAAAATTTTAAAAACGTTTAAGAAATAAAGTCCCTAGGCCAAAAAAGAAATGAGGCTCCATAAATTTGTCTAGGGAAATGAGGTCAGCAGGCAGCCTGAAGACACATGCTCTCTACCAGAGCATATGACACAAATCTGCACAGCTTGTGAACATCAAACACACCCATTAGTCATTGAAAACGGAAACACAATTCCCCATTGAGAGAACTTATACAATATTAACTAGAACAGTAAATACGGTGAAGATCATGCAGGTTTAACCCTGGAGCTGATTCATAGGCTATTATACCTCCAAAATGCAACAACAAGGAATATTTATCCTAGTAAGCCTTCTGTAAACACACAGATTGACCTTTGTCTAACCATGCTCATTCACATATCACATGCCTATCTTACCCTGACTTTCCATCAGTAAATCAATCCCTCTCCCTCTTTCTCTCTCTCTCCCTCTATCCACTACCTCTATCTTTGATTTTCTCTACTCCTGCATGTTCATGGAGGGCACGAATTATGAATTTCCAAAGTGGGACTAACTTTAATGTTGGTTTGGATTTTCAGTTTTCTAATAATGTAGATCTTTGGAAAGCATAGCTAAGATTTGAGTTTATATAAATTTTCAAGTATTTTTTTCATAGTTTAGAAATAATCATAACAGATTTTTCTAGCACATTATGGATTAACGTAGCTTAATCCATAGCATTTTAGTCTTTTTTGATTCTTATAAGACTTGAGTATGATAGATAAAATTCCTACTGCTTTCATACCCATTTATAGTTAAGGCACTAATTTGGGGGCAAAGCTTAATGGAGGGTACAGGCTAAAACCCAGGTTTTATGAACCTAAGCTTAGTCTAGGAGGGTTACTTTAGAGATTTCATTGTTGTAGATTTTTTCTTAAAGTAAATATACTCAAATGTGAAATCATTAAAAGTGTCTTCTACCACCGCTTACAATCTTTCATGATCAGACTGTCCTGAAACTGTTACAGACAGAAGTGGCAAGGGTCATCCACCATAATGTCAGGTGTTCCGCAGTGGGTGACAACACGGCAGCATGTTCACCATCAGGGAGGTGCGGTGGAGGGGAAAGCAAGTCTTTCTGCCTCTTTGATCTCAAGCCTTTCCTTACTGAACTCACTGGCTGTTTAAAAGCTCAGAGACATTAAACTTAACATCACTGAAGATAACTAAGAGCCAGGCTAAGATGGGATGCTAGCTGGAATCCTGGTTTCTGTCTGTAGATGTATAAAAATAATAATAATAATATTGGAACAAGAGGTAACTTGTGTTGAAAATCAAGATCTAGGCAGTAGAGCCGGACAGATCTCAGGACCGGAAAAAGGACTCGGTCCCCAAACTGAGTTCTCCTTGTGCTGTCGTCATAGTTAATACATATTTGCAAAGCAAACAAGAGGATAGATATAATATAGATACCTGCTGTGAAGTCAAACCGTAAATCTATCAGCTCAATCCCGTCTTTCTTCCCCAACCTCATCTCTCTTCATCTTTTCCGCGTGCCTCCTTTCCACGTCATGGTGGAAATATGTGCTGCCTTGTATGGTCGAACAAGTCCTTTTCCCTCCTTGCTGGCATGGATCCTTCAGATTAGCTAAGGCCAAAGCTATTATATTTCTATTTCTCCTGAAGGACACTGCAAATTGTTTGAGCTTCTTCTACTTAGACTACAATAAACAAAGTTGAAAGACCAGTTTTTCCTTCTCTGCTCATTTTGGATTGCATTTGAATTGCATTTCTGAAATCATGGTAGTCATACAATGTGTGTGTGTGTGTGTGTGTGTGCTTATAGATTCATATTTAAACCAACTCTATGAAACAAAAAGTCTAAGACATAATAAATAAACTCCCTCAAAAGTCTGAAATTTTTTTGAAAAGATATATCAATAGGGCTATAAAGTACTTATAAAATATCCAACTGAGATTTTTATTAAGAAAAAATTGTATGAGAATCTAGCGATAGACTCAAAAGAACAGTAATAAATATAAGTTTACACTTGCATTGTAAAGATACATTCTCTAGCATGATTAGAAATACTTAATTGTTAATATTTTATTTTTTAAATTATGCACTATAAAGATTTACCTGCCTAATAACTAGAGTACTTACATCTATAAGATTTATATTACCATCAGAACATTAAAAATTCTTCAAAATAATTTAGGAACCGAGTCAACCACGTCCTTTAACTCTTGCCTTTGCCATATACTTAGTATTTGAGTTATCAGTTTCTTTCCTTTATAGCTGCAACCACTCAAGTCTTTTTGATCAAATTAGGTTTCCGCTGGAACAAGCTGTTTTGATTTTGATAGTTCTTATTACATTTCTTTCACCCAAGAAGAAAACACTTCTGTTTTTCTCTTAATGAGAATACTAGGTTGACTCACAATGCCTGAGAAAAAGATCTTGGTTATTTTGAAAGCCCATCTTAAAATGTCCTTTCTGTGTCACATTAATAGCTGGTATTAATATTTGTAAGAATTCTTACAAGTCAGATAGATGCAATTGTGCTCCATGACTCCTCTGAGCAGAGAACATTCCTAACTTTTCCCCATACCCAGGATTTGGACTTCTGGCTATGGATACTATCTCAAGATGAATGATGCTCACTGGACAAAGAAAAAAAAAATCAGAGCTTTAGGAGCATGTTCTTCTAATGCAATTGTCTGAAAGACCAAAGGATCACAGCCTATAAAAGTAACAAAAGCATCTTTCAGCAAAATAGTGTGGTCAAGAGATTTCAGTCCAGAGTGCTAGCATCACATCAGCTTCTCCCAGTCTCTTGGAGCCTGCAGTTGAGCCAAAAATCTCTTGTGCCAAGGTTTCTTGCAAGATTTCCTGTCCTTCCTGTTTCTATATGAGCCAGAAATACCATGAGAACGACCTTTCTTGTGGTATTTTTGCACTTCTACTCTGGGCTGAAGATAATCTCATATTGGGGAAAATTTTTTAAATTGTGCAAATATTTTCAACTTTCAAACCATCAAATGAAATAAGTTCCTCCTTAAGAATGAAAATTTGAAATTTTGTTTGCTTGGCCCTAATTTATCTCTAGTAGCAAGTATTCACGTTCAATACTCCAACATTTTTTTTAACTTTTCTAAAATATTTTTATGAGGAAGTATGTAAAACAGTATACAGTATATTCTTAGATTTTTAAAATGTCATTACTGAAGAAATGTACAATGCAGAGTTGTGTTCTTAATATATTAGTGTATATGCTATATTATTATATCATATATTTGTTTTCTTTGTTCTTAACCCCTTTGTTCCAAGGGTCAGGATATCCTGATGCTAAGTACTATTGCAAAATAACTGAACAAAAATAAAAATAGTCAAACCCTTAGGAAACTCTTCAGTTGTTCTGTCAAGGAAGTTTGTGACTGAGGAGTGAGTTTAAGACATTATTCAGGAAATATGGTAATAGAGTGCAGGGGCCTACGTGTCCTTATTAAATAAAATCATCTCCATTCTAAAGAGCTTTGATATCCCCAGTCTGATGGAAAGGAAAGGTGAGATAAGAACAAAAAGGCTGTCAAGAGTGGCAGGTGCAGCAACCTGGTGCATAAATCCTTTCGTCTCTTAAGAAAGGAAAATAAAGAAAAGCCTGTCTTTCTGATAAAACAGACAACTAATTATTCCTTCATTTGGTTTATGAATATCTGATTGTTATAGAAAGAGCTGTTTGATCAATGGTTTAATAATGAAATTCAAAAAAGTAGCGTCTTCAATGTCTTTCATTGTTCTTTCATACCCTCAAAGCCTCTTAGCCCTTTTTCACCTATTAGGAAAAAAAAAAAAAATAGGCTTCCTGCTATACTTTTCCATCCAGGAAAAAAAAAATCACTTAATTCAGTGTGGAAAATCAAACTTATTAATTATGGATTTAGAGGAATAATAATAACAAAATTACAGTAGACTTAGCTGCTTTCAACTTTCGAAAAGTGAGGTGAAAGCAATGAAATAGAACTTCCTCTACAATGGTCTTTTTCTACTCCCCCAAGTTTCCTCTGGGCTCCCCCAAAGAAGCATCAAATGATTGTATGATCAACCAGCCCTGAATGGAATGTAGAGCAGGAGCAACAGATTGTACATCAGCAAAACAAAGTGCCAAGCAAAACAGGGCCCTTTGCAAGGCAGAGCTGTGAAGAGGAGAGGAAGCAGGGGGTGCTGCAGTGTCCTCCGAGAAAGCAGGGGCTCTCCGTGTGAACGATCGAATTTGAATTGTTCCTACAGATCCAATTTTCTGGCAAAATTGCCAAGCATAATACCACCCCATTTTCATTTACGTCTGTGGCCTTTCACATTAGCAACAGGGGGCAGCTCTTGCTGCTGTGTCACTTCTACTTCCAGGGTGAGCGCCTTCATCTCTGAGCCTCAGGAAACAAGAGGGCTGGTCACAGTTGCCCTCAATTCAACTGCGCTCAGGTGGGGACACAGTAGTCATTGGCCTAGATATTAATCCCGCACTGCCCTCTCCCCAGAAAGTGAGTCTTCCCCACTTTCTTTCCTTTATTATCCTTGCTATTTATCCTCCCCCTCCCCGTGACATCCTTTAAAATGATTACTTTCCCTTGAAAATGGTTTTTAGCCATCCCTAGCCACGTGCCCACACTGTACAAAGCCTCCGCACGTGCATCAGAGGACCTTGCTGCCTCCCTAATTCACATCTTTCAGAGTTAGCTTTGGAATGTGATGCAGCGCTATTTCCCTTCCAGCTGAAGGGCAGCTGAGGTTACAAAGGGATTTGACTAAAAGGCCAAAACTCAGTTAGGTTTGCTGAGAACCAAGTGACAGCAAAGGGGGAGGGTGTGGAGCAGGAAGCAGAGTGTTGGAACTAAGGTCCTGAGGATTTCCCTGTCCCAGCACAGGGCCACTGAGGACTAGCAATGTCCCTGTCACCACACACACACACACACACCACCTTCCAGACAGAAGTGGGAGCTCAGCTTCCCCTGCTTTTCTGAGAGCTCCTTGGGGTTTGCAGGACCAGAACCCGGTAAACTTCTAGGTTTCCTGCACCAGGGGGTGGCTTCTCACTTGCCGCCTCCAGATAAGTGGCCTCTGGGGACCCCTTTAAGAGCGTCTGGCAAAAAGGAAGCCCCATTTCTTTGCCTGAAGTCCTACATAGCTAAGCCATTTGACAAAGTTTGACAAACACCAAAAGTGAATTGAAAACAAATAAACCTGGAGGAAGAAGAGGAAAAGCAAATGCTGAAACCTCGATGGCTTTTTCCCCCCTCCCGCTGTCGTTCCAGCTGTAGCCTGGGATTAATTAAGTGCCGTGAACTTGGTGCCTGAGAGAGAAGGAAAAAACTGCATTCTATCTCTAAGGAAGGAGGAGTAGAGTAACAGTTTCTCACCAGTGAGAAACCTTGGGAAGTGCATTGCTCTCGTCGCCAGTGTTTGTGCAGGGACTGGAGAGCCAGGGGGGCTGTGCCAGGCTGGAGGAAGCTTGTCTTTCCAAGGCTGGAGAGGATTTCACAGGGGTTCGCCTACCCCTGCCTGGGAAGAATTTCCCCTCTGGTAGCAGCAGCCGCGGCCACAGCAGCAGAGACAGCAGCAGCAGCAGCAGCAGCAGCCACGGCAGCAGCCCTACCTCCTCTGCTGGGGAACAGTGCAGAATGCCTGTGCTAGAGCGGTATTTCCACTCGGCAGAGCTAGGCAGGAGGTGGCCGGCCCCAGAAGGTGTGCTGCCCTCCTCCCTGGGCAGCCGGCTGGGGTACCAGCAGGGGCCGCTGCCCTGGGACTTGCCAGAGATGATCAGGATGGTAAAGCTGGTTTGGAAATCTAAAAGTGAACTGCAGGCAACCAAACAGAGAGGCATTCTGGAAAATGAAGATGTTCTCCACAGCTTTCCAGGTAAATTGGCATTGGGGTGCAGAAGGTAACAGGGGCCATTTCTGATTACTCTCTTCCTCAGGGAGCCCAAGCCGTAAAGATGGAACAAGGAAAGAAGACAAGGTGTGGAGGATAGGGTCCAAGGGCTGTGACTTACAGTTGTCTGCCCCGTTGTCGAATTGCATCTTAAAATTAGGAGTGCTAGAGTAGGAGGAGCATTAGAGTGGAAATCAAGAAAGCTGGGTTCAGGGCTCAGTGTGCCGCAGGCTTGTACTATGGGCTTAAGTCAAGTTTCTTGAGTTTCAGTCCACAAGAGGAGGGAGTGGAAGTGAATGCTCTCTACTGTCCATCCTACCTTTAACATTTCTTGTTGACAAGTTAGAGGTGTCTCCAAGAGAAGATTTCTCTTTCAAGTTGCTTTTTATAACTTTTTGTAAAAGTACAACTGATGGATTTTTTTATTATGCATATCAACTACAGTATGTGTAATGTTCCTTGGAGTGAGTTTGGCCTGAATGCTTTTTTATGTCCTGGGTAAGTTGGTAAGCTTTCCTGCCTCATTTGCTCCTTTAACAATTGACAATAATAAACACTCCCTTTGATATGAGGAAAACTCAACTTGTTGAAAAATCAACAAATGTGGAAAGGATGATTCATGGAGGTTTTGTCATGTCATAAGAATGTGCTGTGTTGGGGACAGGCATGGGGGAACTTCACTATGTTTCTAACAGTGGGTACAAGGGCACAAAGATGCCTAGTGTCCCTGTGAAGGACCTCAAGAGGGTCCATAAATGACAAATGCCATAACTGAGTTCAGGATACTCTCTACCTTTGGGAATATTTCGGTAAATGTTTGGAAAGTAGGAGGGGGTCACTTGAGAGGAAAGAATATGAGTGTGCGTTTATGCATTTGAAGTTTTGGCCAGCCTTGTGCCGTGGAATTCTGATATGCCATTGGAGGGGAGAAAGGAGGTAGGCAGAAAAGACAGACCGAAAATTACCTTTCTTTTTCTTGGGAAGACTAGAAAATAAAAACTCTCATTTTATTTTCAATAACTTATGCTATGTACTTTTTAAAAAGTTGTCTAACAATCTATGCATATTATTAAAAAGTGAGGATCTGGGCAAAGAAGAGATTTGGAAAGAAGGAAAAAAAAAATCCAGTGTTGGTCTCTAGTAAACAATGAGTATTTGAGTACTCAGAAAAGAGAAGGAAACCAATCAGCCTGAGGTTTATGTGGCATTTGGGAGATGGAAGCCCAGGGAAATGGATCTTGGTCAGAAGAAATGAGGTAATGCAAAAACCATCCCATATTTCATGTGAATAGGGCAAAAAAAAAAAAATGGAAAAAGCCACCTGAGCAGAAAATTTAACTATGACATTTCAACTGTTACCACTCTTGGTTTGTTTCGTTAAATTAAATGATTAAAATTCATATCTCAAATAGTTCCCTTTGAGAAAACTTCCTAATGCAATAGCTGTTAGCATGTGTGTGTGTGTGGACTATTACCATAGTTAGCAGACACCTAACTTATAAAGAAGCAATAGACAGAGAAACAAGGCTCTATCAACTCTGTCTCACCAAACAAGTTACACTTTTTTTAAAAAAGATGTTACAAAGGAGAACTAGTTGACTCTAAGAACACCCTTCCTACCACTGCCCCACTTGCCACAGGGAGTGAGTGTCTCAGCAGCCACTTGGAAAGAAAGCTGTATCAGCCTACTGTCCCTGTCACCCTGCCTGCAAGGAAGGAGGCTGTGTTTCAACCTCTCCCCAAAGGATGCCAACTTGCCTCCTTCCCTGCTTCAGTTCTAAGGAGGGAGAGGACGCTCCTTCCCTGGATGGGCCTAAAACCTTCTCCCCTACCTGTGCAGCACAGGGCCACATGCTGAGCCCCACAGAGGAGTTGCTTCACTTTGCAGATTTTCTACGTGCTCACCCTATCCCCAATGTTGCATTTCCTCCCATCACGTGCTCTTCAACTGCGCCATCTTCACTGGAGCACGATGGCAGGGCCTTAGGAACACATGGAGAATATTTCCAAATTACCTGAGATTTTTTCCAATTTAGAAAGTGACGGTTTAAGCTGTTTTCAGCAATGTATAGGGGTTTATGATAGAAAGCGTCTTAGATATTCTTAAGCAGCTCGCTGTGTGTTAATGGTGCCCTGCACTTAAGGCATGCCCCATGTTTGATGTCTTTCTTTGGCTTGGCCAACTGAAGCTGTTCTATTCAATCTCCAAAATCCATTTCAAGCATCCCAACCCCCAACTTCTCAATAGTTACTTGTTCCCCACTCTTTGTTCCCTTTACCAGTAAGCATTTACTATGTTGTTTGCATAGCATATAGCACTTTTCCCATGCCAGCAACTAAAAATTGGAAAACTACATATTATTGATTCTGTGATATTTTGCTTTTGATAATACATGGATAGGTATAAAAACCATGAAACTGCAGAAACTCTGAGTAGAACCCATAGTCACTTCAAAGGACTCTAGAGACAAGGGTCACTGGTGTTTAGTAAGTTTAATATAATCTTAAAAGTTCCAACTTCCCTTTTCCTTCTTGAAAGGCATCAATGATTTTATCTATTCTTCATAGACAACACTGGAAATCTGTTCTTCATGAGTGAAATGCAAAAATGTTTTGAGATTTTATTTAATCAATAAAAGGAGAGAGTAAAAAAATTTATGGGAAAGTAAATACACAAATATGAGTTGTAAGTAGGGGCTGGAGGTATAACTCAGTAGCACAGCGCCTGTCTGGCAAGCACAAGGTTGTGAGTTTGATCCCCCCCCCCAAAAAAAAGAGATAAATGATGGAGGGCAAAGGAAAGCAATCCTCTGAACAAAATAAAGAAATGCTAAGGAAAGGGTGGTACATGTGGCTCTTTGTCACCATCTTCAGATTAGCTTGCACTAGTAAGTGTTAGTTGGCTGTTTCAAGCAATAGGCAGAAAGTAGGAATGGGAGACAGCAGGAGGAAGAGGGACTGGTCACTTTTATGTATTGGAGTATGTGAGATCACAGGGTGCCCTAAGCTGAAGCTGCTGGCATAGCTGAAGTCAAAATGTCAGCTCAATTCATTGAATTGTACCCTATTACTTAATTAAATGAATACATTTTATTCTCTTTTGGAAGCAAAGGACCATCTAGTTATCTACTTAATAAATAATTAAACTATAATGTATAATGTACAGTAAACTGTATTTTAGAAAGGAGGCAAATAGTGTACAGATTAAACAATTTGGACAAATCACACATTGAAAATGTATCAGAATCAAACCAGTATCTCCATTGTTCAAATCTGCTTCACAAAAGTCACACAGTCAGGGCAGGAGCTGGGACATTTAAATGTATATTTAAAACAAGACATGGGGGCTGGGGCCATAGCTCAGTGGTACAGTGTTTGCTTAGCATGCACAAGGCCCTGGGTTCAGTACTGCCCTCTCCCCTGCCCACAAAATACATGGCCTTATTGATTATCAATTGATGAGATAAACATGAGAATTCATGATGCAAACCTCAGTGAAACCAGAAAAAAATAACAGTGTCATGTGAAATTCAAAAGACCAGGCCTCCTTTACTTTTTTCTAGTTATTTGTGGCTGTTTGTCTCAGGCTCAAGCTTCAAGTGCTGGAAAGGTCCAGGAGAAAGATCCTCATCTGTTCTCAGTTGCACGTAGGTGTGTAGCACAATGGGGAGAGAAAGCCCTGGAGCCGGGGTGAGGGAATGGAAGGAGGGTGAGAGTCACACAGGTGGTTTCTCAAAAGCTGTGAGTGCAAGTATTATCCTAATTACCATTCTAGTCAGCTACCGGTTTAAGACTAGACATCCTGTAGCAGGATTTATTTCTAGTTAAATAAATAATTTGATTTTGAAATTCAACCAAGTCACTGCAAACTCTACAGCTGTGGAATTTGACTTTCTTCTGGTGTCTCTGATCTCAATTTTACATTATAGTTTACTTATTTATTTATTTATTTATTTATCTTGTTATCATTTCAATAGCCTTTGGTCCCAGAGCAATATAAAAACACACAACTGTCTCCAAAAATAATCACATAGCCCATTTCCCTATAGCCACTGTAATTTGTCTTACATTTTAAGGAGAACACAAATATATGAAATGTGGTTTATACCTAGCCCTGAATATCAAACAATGTCAAACAAGAAAATCTTTGAAAGAATGCTAATTCCAGAATTCTATAATTCAAATTGGCACTTAAGGTACAATTTTAAAATGTCTCATGTCAGATATATAAACTTAATAAATTGAAGACTGAACACTTTGAAGAGCATTTGTCAAATGCTTAGTGTGTACTATGCTAGGCAACACAGGCTTAGAGATAAATGAAAGCCTTAATGAGAGAACACTTACGTATTTATGATTCAGAGTTCAATCTACAGCTTCACTGTGAAAGAAGCACTTACTTGTATTAAATTCTCTGTCTTTGGCTGGGCATGGTGGCGCACGCCTGTAACCTCTAAACTCAGGAAGCTGAAACGGGGGTATCACCATGAGTGCAAGACCAGCCTGGATTACATAGTGAGACCCTGTCCAAAAAAGAAAATCTCCCTGTTCACTCAAATATTGGCTATAAAACTGGTAAAATTCAAAACCACTTGTAAAAATTCACATATACTTTCAAATACTTATCCATGCCTAGTGATTTCATCTAATGCAGAACAAACTGCTTTGAGAAGTGAATCAATTAATCACAATGGCAGGTAACCTGATATTAATTCATAACAGTTTTCTAAAACTACTGCTTATAGACATCAGGCTGTATTCAATGCATAGCTAAACTAGATAATAATCATTGACAATTTAATCCATTTTTTAAATAAGAGTCAAAACTGGAGCACACCATCTCATGTGGACCCAAAGCTTTTCTTTCATACTATTTGAATGACAGAAACCCAGGTTTAAAATGGTTTATTTCCAGCTCCCCAATTCTAATTGATCTAAATCCATAGGAGGTTCAGCGTGCCAGACTGTAGTTGCAATGTTGAGATTTAAAAGTTTTTATGTCCAGTATTCCATACCACATTATATGACCCTGGGTAAGTTACTTCCCCTCTTGATGCCTTTATTTGATGTCTATGAAAAAGAAATAACAATAATAGCATCTTCACATAAGGTTGCTCTGAGGATTGAAAGGGATAATATTGCCTAGCCCCAAAAAGATGCTTAGAATGAGCTGAGCCTTACTGCTTTCTCAACTAAATGGTTAGCAGAACATGTAATTATAGGTGCTGGTTTTATTCTCTCATATTCTTTTCCTCCTCTCTATTAAGTCACATGGCTCTTGCTAAAACCTTATGTCATTTTATCTATAATCTTACGGTAGCCTGCAATCACAATATGCTCTCTATTCCTCTTTATTCTGTGATTTAGATCAACAACTTTAAAAAAACAAAACAGAATTTTTCACTCTTCTTCAAAACCTTTCAGTGATTTTTCAATGTTTGCAGAAAAAAATCCAAAATCTTTCACCCTACATTCAGAGTTCTCCACTCTTTGGAACGAACTCAGTTTTCTTATTTGTCATTATTGACCTCTGAGTATTTGCCTTCTACCCAGACAAGACAAGCAACACACAGCTTCCTATTTGCTTTCTATTCATTGTTCCCAGTACTTAATATGACTTGCCTCCGTGTCCCCTATTTTCCTATTCCTTAAAATCACGCTGGTTTGCTGGTCCCTTCACAAAGTCTTCCCTAGACTAATGAAGAAAAACAGTTCGTTGGCCCTTCATAGCTTAGGGTTCTACATCCAAGGTTTCAGACATTTGTGGTTCAAAAATCATAGTAATAAGCAAAATGTGTCTGGACTGAAGATGTAGACTTTTTATTGACATTTCTTTAACAAATATCTACATAGCATTTACTACTTTATACCAGGAATTGTAAGTATTATAAGTAATATTGAAATGAATTAAAGTAAATGGATACTACACACAAGTTATACACAAATATTACACCATTGTATATGGGGAGGCTGAGTGTTAGTGGATCGGTATCCATGTGACGTCTTGGGACCAACCCCCTCCCCGGATAAGCAGAGATGACTATGTATTTTCCTTTCCTGAAGTCTCACAGAACTTTCTTTGTATTCATTTCACAGGCAAATTGCTTTATTTTCTTTAATTTAGTGTACATTTGCTTCCTTCTCTTTTCAATTCTCTGCTTTTTGAGAGTCTGAAGAACATTTCTATTTTCTTTGTATTCTCCCTAATATTTTTCACATGTCAGCCACTCAGTACATTTTGATATGTTAAAAAAAAAAAGAAAAGAAAATTGTCAGAAAGAATAAAATCATTTAAAAATTGCCATTAAGTGCATGAATGAATATTTTTTCCTCAGGACACATTATTCAAGAAACATGATTTCTACTTCTTCCATTTAATGGAATCATTTTTAAACATATTCTAGATGGAGGTCAAGATGGGTCATTATAGCTTTTAAAATAAAAGAATACACAAGAGTGACTTTCAGAACTCAAAACTAATATGACAATTCTCTCTTCATATAGAGAAGTTGTAATTTATTGACAATTATAAAATTTTAGAGAAAATACATGCAAATTATGCATGCATTTATATACTTTTAAAGTAATTGCTTGGTTCATGCATTTTGAAATGATTTACATAAAGTTTCCAAAGCTGCTTCTTTTACAGATAACAGTCTGTATACTCAACATAATTTTAAACATAGAGTAGAGAGGGTATGTGTTTATCTGGCCCTCCAAGAAGCTTTTGAAAGATAGAAGTTGATTTGAAGATATTCCCAAGTCCTCTGCTCTTTGCCTTGGAGCAATTCCTTTGTTTCTTTTCTTTCTTTCTCCACCCCACCCCCATTAAAAAAAAGTCTGGTTTGCATAGACAGTGAATCACTGACTTTTGCCTTGGACTAATTCTTGAAAGAACTAGCAGTTTTATTATTAAAAAGACCAAAAGCTTGAGTTATTTTTGTTTTAATTCACAGAAGCAACTGCAAGTGTGTGCCTTCCTTACTATCTATTTTTTCTTTCATTAATTATCAATACACTTCATAATATATAGTGGGTATATCTCACTATGTCAAAAATGGTAAGCAAAGTTCACAGTACTTGTGATTTAATGTAATGTCACAGCCTGAATATACACAGCATAAACTTTATTCTTCTTTTTTCCATTTATCTCTCCCTACTTCTCCATAAATTTCTCTTTGGAATTAATGTCAGTCTGTAAAATGCTAACAGACTACTCTAACAGATGAGTTTTTAATCTTTGCACTTGTCTTAAATTTTCTTGAACTACAAAATTATCATTCCCTTCCTTTGAAGCATTTCTCACTTAAAAATTCCACGTGGTGTATGTTTTCTAGGTTATAAACCAAGCCCCTGTCCTGAGGATTTTGTTACTTCATCAGCTGTCACACAAATGCTGTGGGAAGGCTAGAACCTGCAGATCACATCCTTATCATTAGTGACAGGATAAAATTTAAAAGTCAGCCTTGCGTGCAATTAAAAGACAAAGCAGGGTTTACTTGTGAATGTCCTTGAGTCCAGAGGGTCAAACTTACTGTAGAAAAATTAAATCCTTAAAGAGCGAAGAACAAATTTCAAGAGAATTGGTAGCAGTTGCTTGAACTTCATAACTGAGAAGCTAAAAGGTGTTAAGAGCCAGAAGACTAAAATGCGATCAAGGTGAGAGTTACAATGGGGATGAGTGTAAAATCTTCAGTCATGGCATTGAAAAGGAAAACTAAATAGTCAAGGGAGGTAAGACACGTATAATTGCAATAGCTAGAACTTTTCCAGTTGTATCGCTCTAGTGTCATTCTGTATTCCCACTGATCTTCACTTAACATTCTATGAAGTTAACAAACTAATCTCCATTCCCAATAATTTCTTGTACTTTTCTGCCTTTGTATCTATGTTCACATTAATTCCTTTGCCATAGGGTCACTTTCTCACATTGGTTAAGACTTTAACCATCTCAAACCCTTCCTGGGTCACTTCCAAAAGGGTCAGTTAATGCCTAGTTCTTGAGGAGTACCTATCACACTTGATTTATTTATATCATTTTATCTAACTCACTACATTGTTAACTACATTAAAATCATGTTGTCGTTATATATTTCTTATCTACTCTGTGGCGCTTAGCCTTGAAAGACATATTTGCTTAAGAAAAATGTCAGCCTCAAAACTAGAAGAAACATGACTTGGCAAAGAGGAAGGAAAAACTGATCTCAAATTTTGAGACATAGATTCAGAATTGTGTCTTGAATTTGAGAAAGAGATGAGCATGCTTGGAATGGCAGTTCTGGAGGGAAGAATCAGAAGTCACTCAGTATAGGGTGTATCAGGTGGTAAAGGCCTTTCACTTGATAGTTTATACAGTAGTTCTTGTGGTTTTTATGTGGCAAACTACGGCACTTGGAAAATTTGTCTTATAAATTGAAAACAAAATATTATCATCTCAAAATTCTCATCACCTACCAAATATATTCAAATATGGTCTACCAAACTTATAGCTATAAATGCATCAGTATTGCCACCCAAGTTTGTCTTTTTACCAACTACTTGCAACTACTTTTACCAACTACTGTTACAAGAAGGACCTTTTTGGAGTAGAAAATTTATCTCATCACTTTCCACTAAAATTACTTGAAGCTTTCTCATTGCCTGAAAGAGGGTCTCTTCTTCATTTGCAGAGGTGCAATTTTCCTTGAATAGTGTTTCAAAAAAAAAAATCACCTGCTTTCTGATTTTTACCACCCATCATGCAGACAGGATTAATCATTCCCCCATGTGTTACAGTTTACAGAGACTATAAATGTGCATTTAGTACATAATAGTTCCTATCTATTTATGTATACTTATCTATCTTTCATCCACCGTTCCACCTATGCATACAGGTGCTTTTCGATTCGCTTTTATTATCTAAGAAACCAAAGAGAGTCTGGCATGAGGTAGCCACTAAAAAAATTTAGCTCAATAAACACTCCTAGTCATTTCTTGTATTCCCAGGGAATTGTACTTCTACTGCATCATAAAACATGCCATTCTACCTTGATATGATTGAACTGCTTAGATGTCAGTCTGTTCTAATAAGCCACAACCTCTTCCCCCCTCCACCTTCTTCTCAGGCATATAGCACAATGCCGTGCACTGAAGAGACACTCAAAGAATAATGATTCAATTAAATTATTTTGAAAGAGAAACCTGGAAATTTAAATTTTTAATTTCTCTCTCTGACTCAAAAAAAATCAGACCCCCCCCCAAATTTAAAAACCCAATCCAAAACTGGGTATCTGAAATAAATAGACATTTCTTAGATGAAGAAGTACAAACAGCAAATAAATATATGACAAAATGTTCAACGTCACTGGTCATTCAAGAGATGCAAATTAAAGCAACACTGAGACTCCATCTCACTTCAGAAAGAATGGCTATCATCAAAAACATCTGATGGAACAAATGCTGGAGAGACTATGGGGAAAGGGGAAGCCTTTTGCACTGTTGATGGGAATGTAGACTGATTCAGCCTCTGTGGGAAGCAGTATGGAGATTCCTCTGAAAACTGAAACAAGAGGGTCCATTTGACCCAGAAATTCCCCTTGTTGGTATCTTCTAACAGCATCATACTACGGCAATATATGCACCCATGTTTATAGCAGCATATTTTATAATTGTTAAATCTTGAAAACAGCCCATATGGCCATTATCAGATGAAATTATAAAGAAAAAGTGGGTTTTATATAGAATAGATTACTAGTCTGCCATAAGGAATAAACTTGAGACATTTTAGGTATATATGTGCAATTTAAGGCCATATTTTTAAGTTAAATAAATGTGACACATATGTTTAAATACTGCATTGTTTCTCTTGTGTGAAAAACCTAAAGCACAAATAAGGGCCAAAACAGCTGATGGATATTTGGAAGTAGGCAGAAAATGTCCAAATAGGAAAGGGAACAGGGTGGGGGGATTGAGGGAAAGAAGGAAAATGGAAAAAAAGACAGTAGAAAAGAAAAATGGAAACAATGCTTTTGTAAATAAGAGAGGAAGAAGGGTTGAAAGTAGAAGAGGAAAATGGAAAAAAGAAGAATCTAGATATATTATGTACAGTTACTAATTCTGTACGAATATGATCATTATGCATATCAAAAGTGTGCCAATAAAATTCAGATTATAAAAGGGAAAAAAACATTTTTCTTTATAAAAAATAATTTAACTTTCTGAATATCTTGAGTAAATAACCAGCAGGTATAGATCGCAGTTTCCTCTAAGAAGGAATAAATCTCTAATTGATACTCATTGTGTAGTAAGAAGCTAAATATAAGCATGTAATATTAAAGCACAATTCTCCATTCTTGGACCACTTAAAATGTTTCTAATTATTTTTGTAGGATTTGAGACATGGTAACAAAATTTGTTCTAGTCCAAAGTCCAAAGCCGTATTCCACAGTGCATTTATCACCAAGACAAGCAATAGTAAGGATAGAAACAATTTTCTGTAGAGTTTAAAAATCTGATGAATTTACAATTTCTTGATTTTACACACTAACATAATCAACAAGGAAATATTTCCTTTTCTTCTCCTATAGAATTAGGTACTGGTCCAGGAAAAACAGTGTGGAGCTCTGTATTCAAAGGAGATGGGGGTGCAGTGAGTCATAGAGAGGGGGACAGGAAAGACGCACAGTTTATTCCTATCAGCCGTCTCAGAAGAGGTAGTAATGATCCTGACTACAGTGCTGGTGGCTTTACCAGAGTTCACTCTTCCTTCCCTCAGTGTTTCCCATCCCTAGGGGCCAAGGTAGAGTAATGAGAACTGCCCTTAGCACATTCAAATAATGAGACAGTATCTGATCCAACCAGAGTACAATGCACTGCATAATTATGACCCCAATTCCAATCAGTACCAGCTTAAGACTTCAGCTTTCAATGTAGAAACAAACCAAAAAGATCTGATTTGGATACATCCTGTTTCATGGGTTATACTTACTCGGTTGCACTTCCCAGTGTCAAATCCTAAATCCTAAAATGACTGTTGAAATGCATGTGTATATTTTATTTATTTTTATGTATTTTTGGTTTTATTTTTTGATACAAGGTTTTGCTATATAGTTTAGGCTGGCCTTGAACTCACTGTGTGGTCCAGGCTGGCTTTGAATTTGTGGCGATCCTTCTGCTTCAGTCTCTATGCCCAGCTACATGTGTATATTTAAATAGAGAGAAACTAGGCATGGTGGCACATGCTTATAATCCCAATAATCAGGAAGCTGAGGCAGGAAGATCACTGCATGAGTTCAAGACCAGCCTAAATTGCATAGGGAGACCCTGTCTCTGAAAGTAAATAAAAAAAATAGAGACAGAAAGAGAACCTTAAAAAGCAGAGTAGTTGACTTATGCATGAGAATGTACTAAAGCAAGTCACACTGTATACGCAACACTCAGGTGTAGGGCCCAGAATATAGTAGCAGCTCAATGTAATCGAGGTAAAGTTTGTTAGTAGATATCTGTGTTTGTTCTTTCTTCTTTCTTTCTTTCTTTCTTTCTTCCTTTTTTCTTTCTATCTTTGTTTTTGGCATCATTTTGGCCTTATTCTCTCCTTCATCTCTACCAAAAGTATCCATGGGGGATGATTAGGACTGTTACACCCACGATGAGAAGAGGGAGTTGGAAGTTTGAC
Source organism: Dolichotis patagonum (assembly GCA_004027295.1). NCBI lineage: Eukaryota > Metazoa > Chordata > Mammalia > Rodentia > Caviidae > Dolichotis > Dolichotis patagonum. The sequence goes on along the minus strand of PVJX010001463.1, from coordinate 135,337 downwards.
TTTCAGAGTAACAGGTGTTTGTAGTTCATTTGTCCTGTGGAATGACACTTTTAAAGATTGCTCTTTGTGGAAAGATAAAGGGATTCCCTTCACTCTTTTATACTTTACTATATTAAAGACCTCCTTACCATATTGAGAGGTAGAACTTGAATATGTTTCTACTGTGAGCAAAGAGGGTATGCCACAGGAAAAGGCCGTGTTCAGAGGGGTGACGTACAGAGTGTGACCCTGATACTCTTGAGAATTATGTGAAAAGAGTTCGAGGCTGAAGCAATAGCACAAGAGCAGCCTACGGCTCTGTCTCTCAGGCTGGCACCTTGAGGGCATGCATGGTGAAAACATTCAGATACCATGGGAGCCCAGGTACACCTTCTCCCAGGTACTTTTAGAAAGGAGCAAGGAGAGGGAAACTAGGAAGTGTGATTTTAAAATAAATGTTTAAATTAAAACAAATTAAAACAAAACGTATTACAGTAAAAGACACGTTGCCATTAATCATCCTCAAAATACTCATCCACACTCTGAAGACGTTTATCCCATCATTCTTGCTATTTATGAGACAGCTCTGGAAGTCCTCTTTCCTGAGTGTCTTTAGTTGTGCTACCACGGCTGTCTCAGTGTCCTCTATCACTTCAGTGTTTACCTTCCACAGTCATTTTGACATTAGGAAAAGCCAGAAGTTTCACAGTGCCAGATAGAGTTAGTAAGGTGGATTAGGACACACCATAGCATTTTTATGAGCCACCTTCCCGTTGGGTGGCACTAGGCAAAGGCATTTGACAGCAGCATTCGCTGAACTTTTTATCACACCCCATAAAGATATAAAAATAGACTTCAGAACTGCTTCAGGAAGAAGCCTGAATGATACATAAGTATATTCAGAGTGACAAGGAATATATTGAAGTGCATTAATAGCAAAGTGACTTTTACTATAAGATTTTTAAAAATTAAACATTCACCATAAATTTTCATCACCACTTATATTTAAAAGAAATAATTTTTGTGTTTATGACGATACTTTTTTACATTTGGGACCAGTTCCTGTAGTGATTTCATCTACTTCCTTCCCCTGGGTGCTCTGTACCAGGTTCCCTACCTAGTCCTTTCTCTTCTTTTTCTAAATCCTCTTCACCAAATTCTCCTACATCTTTGAAAATGTTGTTCCCAACCCTGCAGATACATATGCCGTTGGGTTTTCTGAAGTGCTCTTTACAGATGTCTACAGGTAGGCGAGATATGCAGTACTGTCCAAGGAAGCACAAAACAAGGTCTCATGCTGTGGTTTTCACCCAAACTTTAACCCTAGCCTTAATTCTTGCAGACTGTTGAAAATGACTAAGTAATCAAATAGAAAGATTTCCTTTTTTTAATTTTATAGTGAAAATTAGGCCTCTGAGATCATCAGGTAAGCCATGCATTTCTTCCAAATTAGAAAACTTAGACCTCCCCAAGAGGGTTACTTAGCATAGTCAAGGTCACAGAGCTGATAATTGACTGAGGTTCCCTTGATGTCTAGCCACATATTGGCTCAGCTGTTCTGTGTTGTGGTCAAACCCTAAAGCCTTTCAACTCCAAAAAAGTTTCTCTACATCTTAACCTCTTTAAATCCAATTTTCTATTCTTTTCACTTCCAAGTACTTAACACCTCTGAGATTGTGTCATACGTATCATTACATGAGAATGGTATGTGTATGTGCTGAGTATCTCTACTCTGAAAACCTAAAACAAAAATGCTCTCAAATGTGAATCTTTTTGAGCACTGATGTCATACCACAAATGGAAAATTTCATACCTAACCTTCATGTGATAGGAGTCAGTAAAAATACAGATGAACTAAAAATATGATATAAAATTACCATCAGGCTATGTGTAGAAGGTGTGTAAGCAACATAAATGAATTTCATGTTCTGACTTAGGTCTCACCCCAAAGTATATCATTACGTGTATGTAAATAGTTGAAAGATCCCCCAAGTCTGAAACATTTCTTGTCCCAAGCATTTTAGGTAAGGGATACTCTGCCTATACATGTAATAAAATATGTTACCTGCATTAATTTGTAAGCACACCTTTTTTCTGGTCTTAAAGCTTAGATTGTAATTTGGAAAAAAAAATCCAAGTTTTCTCTTTGTCAGTTTTCCCATCTGGATCTCCTGCAATGTACTAAAAGGTAGTTATTCACCACAACAGAATGACCAAGGTGAGCATCTAATCAAGATTGTGAGATTCAAGGAAGTTCTGCATGGGATAAATAGATGCAGGTAGAAGCCACCAGTGCCTTGGCCATCATAAATGAAATGGTCCCCTGATTCTGTCCATTGCTCTGCTTTTTTTCTGCACCATTTGCTGGAGGTAGAGTCTCAGGAGGAGAGACCGGGCAAGCCAGTGTAATGACTGTGGAATTGTGGGTCTGTAGTACATTTGCCCGTAAACCTCTGGGGATTAGCCTCTCAATGCCTCAGGATTTCTTTACAAACATATGTGTTGAGCATATTGCAAGCTGAAGGCTTAGCAATCTTTCGACAAGATTTTTAAAACTGGACAAGTCCATCCCCAGCCACTTTTTTTTTCTTTCCTGCTTCTATAAGGTGTTTGTGACCACAAAGGACAATATAACCTTTGGTAGCAAATTTTCCTTCTTTCCTCTGAAATTCTCTCTCCCTCCTCTCAGAATCTTTCTTGGATGCCTGTGTTATGCCATTCACAGTCTGATCAATTATTACCATCCAAATAAGCTCACAGTTAAAAATACAATCGAGGTGGCTTCTGTTTCATGAACAATAGACCTTGTTTCATTAAAAGTACAATCCTACTCTGAGGCACTGCAGAAACTTTTTTTGATGCTTAAGAAAAAATACCAGCAAGCAACGAGAGAGGGGGAGGCCAGACCTTTCCCATGTTGTTCTTAATTATTTTTATTTCATGCTCCCTGTACCTCTGGCCTTAGCTGAGGCAGAAAACAGTGAAATGCCATAAAATAACCCTCTCTCGAAGTATATTTGGCCTGACAGGAAACAGGAAATACCAGAAAAGATCACAAGAAAAGCTGTAATCATAAGATTTCTAGCCTAATTCTTTTGACGTCAGCAGTTTAGATAAGTCAGATAAGCAATCACAAGCATCCGCAGGCCCTGGAGTGCCAATCCAAATACTCAAAGTGCATCTTCAACCCTTTTGAACTCTCACATTGTTGTTTAGCCCCTGCTCTCCTCTCTTTCCCCCAAGAAGCACATCCTGAAATTGTGAATTATGGATTTAGAGTCAACATTAAGGTGTTCAAAGACATTACACAGAGCTTCTAAATTGGTCCTATGACCAATTCATCTTGCTCCATGCATTATAATCCCTAGATGAAGTTAACTGTTTATACAACGTAGGAAAACTAAATCTGGTTCATCTCAAAGAGAGTTTGCTTCCTGAAGTTTAACTTTCCCAATCTTAGCAACTAATCTGTGGCCGTGTAATTTCTTTGGCAAAATGCTAAAAGATATATTACTATATCCAAAATATGTAGTAATGTCTTTATTTTTACCTTTCCTTGACTACTACCACCTTCGTTGCCCATCACAACAAAACATTTAGAGGCTGATAAAGTATAAATGACATGAGGGATACGCTTTCCTCTGAGAAGTTTTCCTAGCTTTGGAATGAGTACTATGGAGCATAACCATTATATAACAGAGGCATTATGTGTGGGCTATTTAGAGGATGAGGTAAGGGTCTAAATTAAGATTTAAAAAGATATTGCATTACATGTAAATTTAAGTTTTTTTAAGCTAAGGATAAGAATTTATTTGTACATTTGCCTACAATAAGCCCCCAACTTACAAACATTTGAGTTATGAACTTTCACAGGTATACTGTGTGTACAGTTCATAAGCCTCACATTGTAGGCTTATGAACAAATCCAACTTATGAACAATTCTCTCAAAACGTAACTTGTTCATAAGTCAGGGACTTACTGTATTTCCAAAAAGATTTGTAAGCTTCTAAAAAGCTTGCAATAAAACCTACCTACACAAAGTCAGAAAGTCATTCTGTCAAGATCAATGACAAAAGCCATATATACAATAGGAGAGAAAGAAAAGAATTACACATGAAAAAGAATTGAGCAAAACCAAGATCTGAACTTCCAAGCAGACAAGAGAAGAGGAGAGAGATGATGTTAACATTCATTACCTTGAGGAAAATTTGCTAGCAAAGAAAACATTTTTCCTGGCTTTGGATAAAACGAGCAATTTTGATGAAGGTTCCTTTTATGATAATGTAGGATGTGCTTCCAAGGAACTTTAAATGTTCAGATGTGCCACCTGGGAAGAGTTAATAGACCCCTTGTGGAAAAAGGTTCCTAAGAGACCACTTAACGGGAAGCAAAAGGAGAGGGGGGTCTTAGCTTGGGCTTTTGAGTGGTCCGAGATGAGCAATCAGGAACATTTACATAATGATGGGGCATGAGAACAGAAAAGTGTAGCCTTGTAACATGGTGCAAGTCTCTGCAGAGTTCAGCTCTTGCGTGTATTAAGTTAGAGCACAGCCCTTGGAAATGTCCAGCTCACGTGGTTCTGTTCATCCCATAACGGATATACCTCCCACTACACTCTAAAACAAGATGAGAAGAACCAAGAAACAAGATAGTAGGTAATAGAAATGTCTTTTTATTTGCTTTTGATCCATGCCAGACATTTGGATCTAACTATAAAGACACTGTACTAATTAACTCATATGTGAGCCTTGGGTCTATACCTGGCTTTTTACCTGATACTCTTTTACCTTGATTAGCAGCTCTAAGTTTCTTGCCTCATTGATTTTTCCCTCAGTGTATGAATACATATATATGTAGGCTGTCAAAAATGTATGCTGTATACAAAGCTCATAGTAAATATTTGAATCTTTTTTCATTTTCCTTGAACCTATTTCTCATACTTCGCCTAACATTCTGCCCAGTAAAAATCCTTTTAATACTTGCCAAATGTTCAAGAAAGTTGAATATATAATATATATATATATTTACATTAAAAGACAAATATCCCACTAAAGGAAATACAGTGAGTATGAAAACAAGTGAACTTATTCAGAATAAAACAAAAGATTAGCACATGGATCTTAAGCATATTAAGAACTAGGGTCTAGACATTGTCTGAAGCCACTTCCAAGTCACCTTCCTGAGGTAGGTTACCAGTGTGCTACAAGCAGAGAGCATGGCCTTCATGAAGTAGGTTATTTGCAGAAAGAAAGCAAGGATCTTGCTTTGTCTGAGTATGATGTAATGGACAGAGATCTTGTTAAATAAATAAGGAGTCAAGTGAAAGGCTAAAAGATCCGAAGAAGTAAAGGATTGGGCAGAATAACACTTGCTTTCTGAAAGGAATAATGGAGTTCAGAAAGGAAAAAACAAGGACGGATATAGAGCACGCCAAAGGTGCACAGAAAGAGAGGAAAGTATAGAAGGAGAAGGAAGATTCTAGGAGGAATCATAAAGACTTGTTACATATTGAGTGTCTTCTTAAAGCTAAGCTGCTCTTATACCTAAAAGCTCACCAAGGTCAAAGTGAGCCCTGAACTATCAACAGTTGCTATGCATTTGTATCATCTGTCCTAGCTCCTATTGCTAATTCACTGGATTAACTTTGCCCTTCCTTTGGAAACCAGGTTGGATTCCTGCAGCCAAGATGCATCACACCCTAATGCTCTGCATACTTAGTATAGCACAATGACTTTCAATTGGGTTATATGTTTCCAAGGCTTGTCAGGTCACCTGAGAAGTTACTGGAATATTTCTGTGGTTGTTGTTTGCAACTTCCCTGCAAAGCCATGAGTGAGAGGATTTAAAGAGCTGTAATTTTCAGGAAGCCTTCAGTTCCTTTGGAAATAGACCGCACTTGTATAAGGTTTGTGGCTCCACTTAATGTTCTTACTTAAAAAAAAAAAAAACTCTAGTGAAAAATTAATAACTTTCTCACCTAGGCCTAACAGTTGGGTCTATCTTTGGACATCTTCTCTTTAATTCATTACCACAGTTAAAAGATGGGCTCTGGAGCCAAGATGGCTTGCATCTTTACCAAATTCCTTGAACTTCCATTTTCTCATCTGTAAAATGGAAATAACAAAAGGAATATCATCATGGTACTGCTGTGAGCATTAAATCATAGAAACCACACAAAGAACACAGCTCTGATACATTATAAGCACTCAGTGCCAATAATGATTATTATCTCACACCATTCTAATTGTAGTAATTACCTAGAAATATCAAGTTGACTTTTTCACTTATCTTTGAATAGCAAAGAGCACTAACTAATTTATATTCTCTTATCCAAGGTTCATTACTCTGAGTCACACATAGTGGGAAGAAAAGTCATAGACAAGAATTCTGAATTAATTATATTTGCAATTCTGTGGTAAATATTGAAATTAACCTTTACTTCTAATTTTTCATCCAACTTGCACCCACTATGCATCAGTATGTAAAGTGAGTGCTTACTACATCTAATCACACAATTGCCAGAACACTAGAGAATTTAGGATAGAAAAAGAGTAAGGCTTTTAATTTTATTATGGGTCATATTATGTGAAAGAGTTACTATTTTTTAAAAGCATTAAATTTGTCAATATTTTGTTGTCAACCAAATCCTTAGTCAAAATAAATTAAAATATGACAGACTTGTGTTCAGTTACTCAAGATCTGAATGGCTATTTAAAATCAGAAACTTAATCACAAAGAGTTTTCATTTTGAATCTAGCCTCAGGATGATGACTTTGTTGGAACAATATCTACATAAAACTTAATACAAAAAGCCAATTCGTAGCATGTTGCCATTAGCATTCATGCCACAGCTATTTGGAAATTAAGATTGATCACTCTTGGCAAATAGCAGGTCTTTCCAAAGCGCCGTAACAGGACAAAGCTTCTCAAAAACTAAGGATTTTCTAAGAAGATCAGCACAATAGCTTATTTCCTAATGAACCTGGCAAGGGTCCGTGTCTTCTAGCAATGTTTAAGAGAAACCATTAGATTTCCTCATAAGACTTCAAAGTTTAAATTATCTTAAACTGGAAACAAAGGACTCCCTGAAAATCAAAAAATGTCCAAAGAAGCCTGAAAATATTTAGAACTGCCAACATATTTGCTGGACAAAGGCTATGTCTCTATCTTGCCTCCAAGGTCCATTTCCCAGAAAATCAGCACCTAAGTGGAAACAATAATCAAAAGGAATTAAGAATATTTGATTAATTGCTTTTAAGGGAATAGGACCAGTAAAAATTATTCCAGTTCAGGACATACTACTCATTGGCAACCCTAGGGTGTGATATTACAATGTTTTACATCAGAAGTCCCCAAAATTTTGGCACCAGTTTCATGAAAGTCAACCCACCCACAACAAAAGGGAGAAGGGATTCAAGAGGCTGGTTTCTGGATGATTCAAAGGAACTCAAACCTGGAACCCTCACAGGTGCAATTCACAGTAGGGTTCACACTCCTTTGAGAATCTAATGCTGCTGATGATCTGACAGGAAAAAGAGCTCAGGCAGTAATGCTAGTAATGAAGAACGGCTCTAAATACAGATGAAGCTTCTTTGTTCTACAACCACACACCTCCTGAGGTGCAGCCTGGTTCTGGGTATCACTGTTTAACCAATGGGATCTCAGAAGACTTGTGTAAATTTCTTATCAACGAAAGTGTTGAGTGGTAGCCTCCAATACTATAAAATATGTGGTTCTAGGGAAGGTGGACATGAGGGAATAAGGAAGGGTGAATTTCACCAAAAGTACTTCACAGAATTTAGGGCTAAAAAAGTCTTCCATGGGTCTTTACTTTGAACAACCAAAATGACTAGACCAAAATGAATTCCATCAACGATACTGATCTGAAAGGCAAAAAGTGATTTGTGTAAGGAATAGCTTTAATGAAAAATAAAGCTTTGGGATTCTTCTATGGAAATATCAAAAATAAGATAGAAAAGTTAGCAACCTAAATACATATAATCCACTTTTGAGATGCATGAATTGTGAACCAGCCACTCTCACAGTAGTTGTTCTGCATGAGCGGAGTTCACACATCTTATTGACCTATCTTTGCACTAGGGTGGTCAAAGGTTGCCTTATAGAGGGAGTTAAAGTGATTCGTTTCTGGGGCAGAGAGGAAAGAGAAGAATGAATGCAGACTCTATCCCTGGCTCCAGTTACTCAATAGTTCCTCAATGCAATTATGTAGAATTAATCAAATCCCTGGACATTGAATTAAAAGGCACCTTCCTACTTGCTATGCAGATGTAAACTTTCCTTCTCTCTGTATCAGAGCCAACCAAAGTGGGGGACCTGGAGAGCCAAGCCATGGTGGAACCCTGCCAGGAAGGCACAGTCACTTGAAACAGAGCCCACATCTGATTTAAGCTCAGAATGACAATTTTGGCAAGGTAGGGGAGGAGGGAGCAGCTTCTCTGCACTTGAGCAGGAAAAGGTTAGACAGTAGACATAAATTTCTAAATTTTAATTATGCAGACTCTGAGAATATAGTAACTACTTGAATACTATCCTAATGTTCACTTGATTAATTTCCCCAAAATTATGCTGCTCCGTTTGCATAACCGTTTCACATTCAGAGTTTTAGCTCTCACCTCCTTGCAGTGGAAATAAATGGACTGCTTCCACAAATTAAAGAGTAATAATCCTACAGTTAAGAAAACAGTAGTGATGATTGTAGAAACATTGAACATCACTTTACAGAAAGTGTTTTCCTATCATTCCTGATGGGCTTGAACTCTGCCACGCTTGGCAAGAGGTAGGAAGGAATATAAACTATAACCTCTCACATAGAAAATTTATGATCCATTTTTGAACTGAGGAATCAAGCATGAAATATTTAGTAGCATTTCAAACCCTTGTACTCTGATGTAGAACACTAATCTGAAAAATGAGAAAACACATATATCAGAACCAAAATGGATAACTGTTTTAAATCTAGTCAGTAAACATGAATGTCTAATTTATCCCTGCTTCTTCCTTAGCTGATCACCACTTTGCAAGGGTTTTTTTTTTTTCATGAATAAGAGTTGTTTCTAAATCTGGGTCATAATTCCAGACCTTCACCCTGCTCCTGACCTTATAGAGAAAAAGGATGAATCTTTTTGCTTTCATTCAATTTACATCATTTTTCCTCTCTCTTGCTTTTTTCTCCATTTTTCTTCTCAGCCATCTCTTCTTTGCCGCCACTTTAAGAAAATAATGTAATATATTAAAATTCACATTTAAAATAAATACCTAAGTTATTATACTCTGACTTTACCAAAAAAAGCATGCAAAAGAGGACTAAACACATATTACTAATAGACTAAAAATGTGATACATAGAAAAAAGTACAAATTATAAGAAAATCTCAATTGTGGTAATATAAACATCAGTTTGATTATAATAAATTATATGAGATAGCAATTTAGAGTATGTGGGGAACTTTCATATGTACATCACTTCCTTCAAGTCTTATAACTACTCCCATGAAGTAGACACAACAATTTTACTGCATCTTACAGTTGAGAAACTGAGTCCCAGGTTATACAAGTGTCTTTTCCAAGATCACATAGCTATCATAGTAGAATATTTAAGAAGAAAGCTTCACATGATCTAGCCTCTGAGCATGTGCTAAGTCAATTCCAGGTTTTCTCACTGTGTAATAGGGCTAAGATTCTTATCATTTGCTTCTCATTCTAAATTGAATGTTCTTTTTGCTCTATGCATGCCCTTTGATATATTCCGCCTCTTAAAAAAAAAAGGAAAGCCCTTTGAGTTGTGTTGGTTGGTCTTTCCGGGCAAGCCTCAGTAGGAGGACTGTCATACTGTTTCCTAGAACATTACGCTGTGCATAGTGGCTCCTGTGTAGTAGGTGCTCAGTAATTATTTGTTGAATGACTGAATGTAAATGAGTGAGACAAATGCTAGGGAGCTGACTACCACCTTCTGTTTTAATCTACTTTTAAGTAAACTGAATTATTATCTGACAGCAAAACTAATGGCTTTATTTCCAAGTAAATCAATATTAGTGTCAAGGGCATTGTTTTTCTTAGTATCTAATCAGAGACTGTAAAACATTCTTCACTTGTGTGTTAAATTTTTAACATCTGACCTTTACATTGTCTTCATTTCTTCAATTCTTTAAAAATATTCACATATTCATATTTTGTTCTCTAGATACATTGTTTGGAATTCTTTATGAGTTAAACACTTTCTTTAAAATTAAATATATATTTGAATACTAACAAAGAAAATTTAAAAGAAAATCTGATGTCAATTCATGGAGAGTTATTTTGATTACAGGTTTGAGGACAAGTCTAGGATCAGGAATTCTTTGACAATTAACTTATCTTGTAAAGATTCATCTTCCTCTCCTCACTTCCATTTTAAAAAAAGATAGAATTACCTGCAAAATATGAAAGTCAAAGAAATGTAAAAATCTGGACAGTGAAACTTGTCAATGCTTTTATGTACTTAGCAATACCTCACACAGATTATATGAGATGTAATCAAACTCAACCAGCCACAGGGTAAAATTCTTCAAACCTGTTCACCAAGAATCAAATGAACAGGCCAGGGATATAGCTCAGTGGCACAGTGCCTGCCTGGCAAGCACGAAGTCGTGAGTTCAATTCCTGGTACCCCCCCCCAAAAAAAGGATCAAATGAACATGCTGGGTATTCCATCAGGCCTGCAGTGGGGTAGAGGCATACAGAGGTACCTGCAACTTAGACCCTATAGAGCAGGGATTGAAAAAGGAGCTCAGCATACCCTCCTCTGAATCTTGGTCCATATCTTGAAGCATATGTGGTTGTGGGTAAACTATGGAATATCCCACATCTCAGCCTTCTCAGCTGTAAATTAACACAGTTTCTGCAACATTGCCAGGACTCATGAATATGATATTAGTGTATGCACTCATCCTCAAGGAGCTCAAAGTCTAGTGAAAGACAGAGATGTAAACAATAAAATATTGCACAATACTTACTGAAATATAATAGGGCAAGGGTCAATGAGAGGGCCAAATCATGGAGAACTGACCACATGTGAGGTATGTAATAGTTGCAAACTAAGGTATTTTACATATAACCTTAATATCAAAGGCAAATATTATCAGTCTTTTAAAAATAATTTTTTCATCACTAGGGATGTACCTCAAGGTAGAATGCTTTCCTATAATTGTTAAGGTCCTGCATTCCATCCTTAACACCACCAAAAAGAAAATCCACTTCCACTGAGATATAATTGACAAATAAAAATTGTATGAATTTATAGTTTATAACATTATTTTGTGACATATTCAAATAATTGCCTCAGTTAAGTAGTTAATATACCTATCACCTCACATACCTTTATTTTGTGGTGATGAGAATACTTAGAATCCACTCTCTTAGTAAATTCCAACTGTACAATACATTCATATTAATATAGTCATCAAATGGAGCCATTCAGCCATAAGAATTTGTTCATTTTGTAAGAAGGCTTGGACACTATTGTCCTACTTGTGGATGAGGAAAACTAAGGCACTGAAAGGTAAAGACATTTGTCTAAGGCCACACAACAACTGAGAGACAGAGACAGAATTTGAACTTACCTGTGAGGTCTCTAGGACTCACACTGTTAGCAAAGATGGAAGTTTTCAAGGAAGTTTCTAAGAGGATCAGCAAGTTGCCAAGATCACTTCAGGCAAGCGAGTAACTGCTCTGGACTCTTGAAAGATCCTCTTTATTCTTGCTACCTTCAATGTAGTTAGGCTCTGGCCCAACCTCAAAATTTAAATACCTCTAGATCTAAAGTAATTTCTAAGGCCTCAGGCTAAACTGAAGGCTGAAGTAGTCCATAACATGCACTAGAAACCTCAAACTGGTGAAAGAGGAAGTGAGGAGAAAACACTGGCTACACTAGAATAAGTTCAGACCTCCTGAGACCATACTAGATCTCAAGGTCTTAGGATGGTTTTAAACCCTCAAAATTGAGACTGACTGAGAGACAGTAAAAAGTAGTGAAAAGAGTGTTTGTTATGCTCTTGAGAAAGTTTTCTTTCAAATGAGACCATTATAAATTACTCTGCCTCCAAAATAATAATAAATAGAGAAAGGATTTCGAGTAAAGATGGGTAAATACTTATGTGGGGACTTATAGAATTGTCACCAGAGACCTAGAAGAGTAAGTAGAACTTACTTGAGGAAATAGCATGTGAACTTGGATGCAAGGCGAGTCTGACTTGGGAGTTGGGAAGACTGATAGCTACATACCACTTAAAAACCATAATTGGATATTGTGAGATTGCAAAATAAACCACAAATACCTCACACAATCAAAGCAACCATATATACTCGCTAATATTTCTCTCGTCCATATCTGCCTGTCCATTTCTCTCACCACTCTGGTAAGTCAGGGCCTCTTTATTTTATGCCTAGCATACTGAAGTCTGTAGCTTCAACAAGGCTTAAAGAGGAATCCATCCTAAATACAGATTAGTCCTTCCAAGGCATAACTCTGCTTATTCTATGCTCCTCAAAGTCTTCCTGTGGCCCCCACCAACATGGTTTTCAAGACAACTAGGATCCTACCCCACTCCTTGCTTTCCATTTTTCTACCTCATTTTCCTTGCACACCAACCAAACACTGCAGCTCATGTTTCAGCTGCTTACTCTTACTTTCTACCTCTGAACATTTATTGAAGGTTGCCTCCCTCCAAACACTCTTGCTTTATACCCAATCTTCTAATTTCCAAATTCCCTCAACCTTCAAGAATTGACTCTATCACCCCGTTTAGGAAGTCTTCTCTGGTGTCTTAAAAATAAGTAGTCTCGACCTCAAACTTATAGCATCATCCTTTCCTCCTTCTAGATGTACTATAGACATTTTTGTATATTTCTTGTCTCCCTGGCTACATGATAAATTCCCCTCTAACACCTGCTTGCCCAGCCTAAAGCAGATACTCATTAAAAAGTGTTTAATTAATTAATAATGTTGAATGAAAAATATAATTTATTTTAATAGAATGTGTAGAACACCATCTGGTTTCAGATTCTATCAACATGTGATAAAACTTAAAATATTCACAACCCCTTAAAGGAGCAAGTTTTACTCAAAACTTCATGTGGTGTGCAATGGAAGACTATTAGTAGTTAAACTTTCTCTGAAAGTGTAGCTACATCAGCATTACAACTCTGAAAGAAAAACAGGTCGACCAAATGCTTTAAAAGAAGAAAAACAAACCAAATTACTTGAGGAGACAAAAATCAGCAAACAGTAGGCAAAAGAAAAACTCCTTTGATTTTTCTATGTCATAAATTCAAAAGTCACCCACTTACTTCTCTGTTGGTGGCAAGCTCATTGAATGCCAGGCTGGACACAAGCTGCTCCAAAGAAGAACCAGCAATAAGACATTTAGGCAGGTACCTGGTTTCCTCAAGATATGGGCCCTTCATGGAGATCACTCTTCTTTTTCAGCTTGGTGATATCAGATTAAATCTTATGTTAGTCACTTGGCCCATCCTACCCCTTCCTCAACTATTTCACAGAGTTACCACCATCTTTGTGTCTGCATCCTTCACCAAAACCTTCATAACAGAGCTGAGACTCATCTCCACGCATTATCCTTTCTTCTGAAAGCAAGTCAGTGTCTATGCTCCATAAAGTGCTGCTCCCACTGTCATTCTCTCAGTTGTCACTCTTTTCCGAGGAAACTTCCTGATACTCCAGGACACTTAGGGGTGCTTCTATTACACCATTCTTCTTCTTCCTGATATTTATGATTAAATGTTTAATTTCTTCACCCCCAAAACAGTATAATTCCTCTAGGAGAAAAAAAAAACCCACTGTTTTATATTTGCCAAATGGTAATACTTTATCAATATTTTTTGTGACTCAATGAATAAATAAATGCAGAGTCCAACAATTTGTAGGTTTACCAAAGCAGCATGGGCTTGTGTATGTGCAACTGCATTACAAACTATTCACAGTCCAAGCACCGCAAAGGATAATTTCAGATGTGCCTAAAAGTTCATGGAAAAGACTTTGAATACATCTGGGACCCGGAGGACTTGACAATAGCTACCTGTGATTGCTACCTCAGCCTGAGTTAGTAGAATGTTCTCAGTTTGGTATGAAGGTATCATATAACCATATTAGTAACCATTTCTTCAATGCACTTACCAATAAGTTTAACAAATTAAACAATCCACAAAACTCCCTTTGAGGCTAAGTCAAAGGATACATTGGTGTGAAAAAGTAAAATTATCACCCCTTATGTGAAGAGTGTCATGCTAATCCTTATGGATGTTGTGCTAGATTTAACTATTTTTGTAAATTAGCAATGTTCTGGTGCTCAGAGCATGGGGGGTTTTGATAAACATTTAACTCGCTCTGGACTAGCCAGACCAGTTTAGCTATCCTAACTCCACTTTCAAAAGCATCACAGAATTCTGTTCACAATCACCCCACTCTTAGCACATAACCTGAGGTTACACATACTGCTTCCCAAAAGAACCAAACCAAACCCAAACAGCAAACAAGAAATCTAAAGTGCACAACTGTATATTAAGTAATTTTAAATTGTGTAATTAAGTATATCGGATTCAGTTGAATGGTGGTTATGTGATATCTTTATCTAAGTATTTAATCCTCTATAAAAATATTCAATTGAGCATAAGTTTCAGAAAGATCAATTTTCTAGAATGATAGCTATCATTGTACAGTTAGTATTTTAGATTTGAACCAGTTCTTACTTTTTATCAGTTCTTAATAACAGTAGGAAAGTAATATTCCTCCATTTCCTGCCCTCTATAATGTTCAGAGTTCTAGCCAGGGGTTTACAGTCAGGTCATCAATTTCCCACATCACTGCCAAGGGTTTCCTCTAAACTTCTCACATTCCATTGGCTTCCATAAAATTTTTTCTTTTTTTTTTTTTTTTCCTGTTTCTGAGGATTTTACCCAGGCAGGTCCATATGTGACTCTTTTCTTAATTTTAGCAGCAATCCAGAAGAGAAGACTCCTGTACTTGCAAGACAGCACAAGCCCTCCCGTCTCCATTGTGCAGCCGCATGAAACTGCACCAGGGTATTCATTCTGAGGTCAGAGAACCTTTGCCCCCTGCCAGAAGACTGAGCCCAAGAGCAAAGGTGTCCCTTGGGTTCTTTTTTTGACTGTTTAGGTTTAGCGTGTGGGAAGTCTACAATGAATTCTGAACAGAAATAAAACCTTGTTGATGCTCATTTGGAAAGCTGTCATTTTCCTACAACATCCACAAATTACAAGAAATACTGAGTTCTTGAAAAATATGACACCTTGGAAAAATTAACGGGCTAGGTACACCTGTGCAAGCAAAAAGGAAAAGATCTTTCAGTTCTCTGTGCAGATACAAACCACTTAGGGTAACAGATATCTAAAGTAAAAAGGGATTTTTTTAATTGTCGGTATGCAATGTATTTTGTTACCTAAAAAGTACTACTCTAATAACTATTCCTTTTAAAAAGTTGTACAACATCACTTAGCAACCAAAGCAGAAGTGATGAGGGGAGAGAGCACCAATCTCAAACTAGAGAACTATGAATTCTGGATTTCTGTCTAAGACCTTCTAAGTATTCTCTTGGACAACTACTTTTTGTCTCTGAAGGAACTCCTTCACTAAATGGGAATGTGTCATCCTCCTTATTCGTAGAAATAGAAATATACTGGGTTACAGAATGAGGTATGCATGTAAATTTTTTCAGTTTAAGGCATCATATCAATAGTTTACCCATTTTTTCTCCAAATGAAGTAATCCCAATTTTAAATTAAATCTTACCAAGTTTATTTGTTTCTCAGCTCTGCCTGCCTCTGTTGTTATTCTCTGCCTTATCTCTGTTCTTCCACTAGATTTTATGAAGACCAGAACACCCAGAACCTAGTATATACATTTATTATTGAAATGAATAATGAATGAATAATGAAAAATGAACACTGTTTAAATTAGAAAATCTAAAGCTATCTACCACATTCTAATCAAGATTTGAGAAGCATCATGTCAGGACTGCTATGTACAAAGCATGCCTAAAATTAAAATATTTAGGGGTTGTTGTTTTATTCACTTGTTGTAGATGTGATTTTGCCCAGAAATTCATGTTGATAGCCATATGGCTTCACATTCAAGTAAGGAAGGTGCTTTTCGAGTTACTGGAAGGGAGCCACCAAGTATTTCTCACATGTCAGGGCCCTGTTTTCTCAACACCTTGTAGATCACTAATTGGAGTTTGCATAATCTACTGCCAAATTGTGCACATTCCTTTGAACTGAGTGGAGCACACATTTCCCTTCCAGTGGCAATGAAAAGAGAAGGTTGGGAAGAGGAAAGGCAACAAGCAATTGTCTAACTGATTTTAGAAGGAACTGAATTTCTGGTTCTTGATTTCTTTTTTTCTCCTGGGGAAGTAAAAATGGAAATGCAATCTGAAAGAAAATTTGTGCTTAATGTTTTAATCCAAATAACAGTTCAGTTATTAGCTACCCATATCCCATTAATCTACATAACAAAGAAAAAATAATTTTGAAATAACTTTAAAACATGAAATCTATGACACTTTAAAGGAACTGGATCCTTGAGAAGGCAAAGACAAATTACAAGAGAGAGCATAACAGCTTCTGTGTGCTATGAATCAATCTATACCACTTGAAAAACAGTCACTGCAACATTTGTGTGTAAACCTAGACATGTACAACCAGACAGATCAAGACCATTGAGGAGTTAGAAAACAGTCAATAGTGAACAGGTCCTCAGAAAATGAGCTGTTATTTTCTCCCTCCATGCCAGTCATTAAAATGGGGTACAATATAAAATTGCCTCAGAAATGCAATACTTGTATATGGTGTTTTTTTAACTCCTTATTTTAAAGAAAATAAAACCTAACAAAACAAAACAGAGTAAAGCCAAACAAAACAAGGCAGTGAAAGTGGTACAGAACCTCAAGGCAGCATAACAGGAAATCAACAATGGCTACCATAGTATATCTTGTTATCCTGACAGTTGTCTTGAATGTGGTATTTTTTTTAAATTAATGATATGAACCCACAGAGTTTGGAAGGCATTCAAGAGTTCAATGAATATGTAGCCCTTTATAAAGGCTTAAAATTGATACCTAGCTAATTAAAATAAACTAGATCTTTCAAATGAATCATTCCCAATATTTGGAAAACATAGTTACATAATATACAACAATACATATGAGAATTATCTTTAATTATGTTTAATTCCTGTGTTAAAAATCACAATATATTCATTCATCAAGTAATAACCCAGAGATGAATGCCTTCGTAAAAATATCCTAAAAATTTAATGTTTAAAAAATTCAGAATGGCAAATAAAGCACTTAAAGAATTAGAGGTAAGGTGTATCTTTTCTAACCTATCTATCCCTAGCCTGAATCATCATTAAAGAAAAAAATTTCATTCAAATGGCAAATCTGAACTAAAATAAGCACAAAAGATCCCAAATCTTAAAGGATATTAAACAGATAAATATCAAAAAATTAGAAATTTCCCCATTGGTCAATTCTGTCTTACCATACATATTTAGTTCAGAGAAATTCAGTTATCAGTTGAATACAGGCACTATATTTTAAAGCATGAAAGCCTAAAAAGAAGCACGATTTAAAATACATTTTAAGACATAGCTAATAAAACTCAAAACCAATTGATAAGCATTTTGATGTGACCTCAGGAAGTTTAATTAAAAGTAGACTAAGTCTTCAAATTCCAACTGATCAAGAAAGAAAGCCCATTCATTACATTTTAATCCCCTTGAGTCAGAAGCTATGGGTAGTATTAAGACAAATTATTTGTAATTTCACATTGGTACCCAGTTAGATTTTTTTATTAATCTTTCTGAATACTCACTCAGTTTGTTTTCATTCTTCTCAATCAGTATTGATACAATCACATCTCATGAATTACAATATCACTGAAAGAAAAAATATTGTGCTCTATTTTACTTTTTTATTTTAAAAGAGCAATAAACAATGATCCGGATAACCTATTAGACATTCATTTGTTTCTTGAATCATTCGATTGTAAGAACACTGAACTTTTTGTTTACTTTAAGTATTTAAAAGTACACTCTGGTCATTTTAAATGGCACTCTGGTTTTATTTTTAATTGGCAACAATTTTACTCTTTACTGTACTCAATCTAAGTTGCTATAATGAATTACTTTTCCTACATAAGGATATCGTTTGAACCTTAAAGAGTTGGGGGAGGAGAACCCCAAAGTCAGTAGAAAACAAGCTCTTTGGATTTCCATAGGAACCAACCCCGAACTCTTGCCCAAAATGAACAATCGAAATTCTTGTTGAGGTTTTAAAACGTCTCCTCCACCCCCTCAAGTGTCCTACTTTTCACGCAGCTCAGCACTTCCAAACCGAGCCAGAATGAGGAGCCCTGAGATCCTTGTGGTCGGCCATTTCCCAAGTATTCCAAACCCACGCCTGGACCAAGAAGCTCTAGGAATCTCGTCAGAAGCCTTGACCCCAGGAGGTTTCTAGTTTGATTTCCAAACCAGAGAGGTTTGGAAAAGATCTCATTGAACATTCGACCCCCTCCTGACTTGCCCATCTCTATTTCAGCTTGAAGTGCTCACCTAGCAGTACTGACTTCTTTCATTATAGCTGCATAGTTAATATGCCATTGACCCTGTAAGAAACTTGGCCGGTGCCAGTCAAGATGGTTCAGTTTAACAACCTAATAAATACATTGAAAATAACCAATGAAAACAAAATTACAGAGACTGCCTTGTAGCTCGACTGCCATGGTCTCTTCAGCCAACCTCAGCCTTCACCTCAGTGCAAAGCTGTGCAAAGTTCAGAATCACTAACCCATCAGAAAGGTTGGACAAGAAGAAAAGTAGGGCTGCGAGTGTAGCTCAGTAGTACAGTGCTTGCCTAGCATTCATAAGGACCTGCATTGCATCCCCAGCACAGTCAGGAGAAAAAAAAAGTAAAATAAAAAAAATATATACAGGACAAAATTTAATTGCAAAGTGTTGGAAATCTTGTTTGCAAAATGCTAGAAAGGAGAACAGAGAAATGCTCTTTCTACCATAATGTCAGAAACACCAAGAAATTGTGTAACTTCTCTGCCTTTCAGTTTTCTCATTTGAAAAATGACATTAAGGAAACATCACTCTAATGTAGCAAGGATTAAGTGAGATAAGTATATGACAGTGCCTTACAAGGTACATAGCAAAATAATTATTAAATCTATTTTAGTGCCTTTTCATGGTTCTATTCATAGTTTTGTTTAGTCAATTATTCAACAAATATTTATTGAATACCAATTATGTAGCAAGTCTTATAATTGGTCTTGAATATGCAGCACATTGGTGAATACAGTGAATATCATCCTAGGGGCTACGATCTTGATGGGGAAATAGAAAATGAGAGAGAAAGGAAAAGATACAGAGTTGAAGAAAGTGAGATCAGAATTGTCGTACAGGATTTAGTGATAAGGAACAGCGGGCCAGAGTTTGGATAGTGCACGGTATCCAAACTGAATTCACTAACATTCAGTTTGATTTTCTATTTCTCCTGATTTTAGGAAAGAATCTATCTTCTAATTTCTGCATTTCACCTTAATCAGTTGTAATGCAAGCTTTACAGTGCTTGTGTACCCTTTGAAAAAACTGTAGCTGCCAGATAGGGCAGAGAATTTCAGACAGATGCTGTACCACTGACAGGTTTTCTGGATATGGATGGCCTGGCTACCTTTCAACCTGTCATCACATTTCCTTTTAGGAGAAAGGTCACGGGAGAGGCTTTGACAGTGTGATGCTATTGATATTTAGGACCCTGACTTTCTTGACCCTCCTGAGTTGAGCCGTAGGCCGGCAAGTGTGGTAGAAGCCTGCCTGGTTGCCATGGTGGATAACATCCTGACAACAGACATGGGTCAGGTGTCTGTTTGGGATCTGTCAGGCTTGTCATCAGCTCTCCATAAAGCTGGCCATGTGGTTTTTATTGGCTCACCTGTACATTCTGGTATGAGCAGCTAAGAGCCCCTCAGCACACCCTTCTGTTTTTGGAGAAACCCCAAGGAGTAGCACTGCTATCTCACAATCCAGATCACAGCTGTCGTTTCCATATCTTCTTGACATCACACAACCAGATTCACCAACAATCTGCATGTGAATGATGGCGGGGGTGGGGGCTATGGTGTAATAGAACTCAATGCGAATGTCCAAGAGCTTCTGCACACTGTGCTCCAGGGCTCTCTTTGTGTATAAAGAATGCTATTAATTAAACAAAGGTAACCATTTACCAAAGGTAACCACAAAACTAAGGGCACCTGTATTAGTTTGTTGGGGCTACCGTAATAAAATAATACAAATTAGATGCCTTAAAAGACAGCGTTTATTTTCTCACAGTCCTAGAATACAAGCTCGAGGTTTCTGAGGTTCTTTTCATTTGGAGGCCTCTCTCCTTGGTTTTAAATGAGTGTCTTCTTTCTAGCTCTACAAACGATCTTCCTTCTGTGCCTGTGTGTGTCCAAATTTCCTTTTTCTTATAAGGACATCAGTTATACTGGGTTAGAGAATATTCTGAAGTCCTCAGGCTCACATGACTATTTCTTAAAGACTCTGCCTCTAAACAGGTCATGTTATAAAGTACAAGTGTTTTAGACTCAAACACACATTTTGAGGGGATAAAAGCTGGCTCATAAAAACTTTTTATAGTCACAAATAGTATAAATCTAAAATTATATCATCAAAAGATACCAGAATATAAGTGGTCAAGGTGGATCTTTTCAGCTGAGAATCTCAGCATGCTTTATGAAAGCTTGTTATGAAAATAAAATGCAAATCACAAAAGTGAAATTTCACCAGAAATTCCACATCTGATACAAATGAAAATTTCTGTTTCTCTCAGTAGACTTAATCTTTCAAGGAAGGATTCATTCCTATCACATTTCTATGGCAAGAAAAGGAATTTAGGCAAAACTAGGTTTTTTCCCGTCTGTGCAAAATCATTCAGTTGTTAACTTTAATTACGAAAACATTCTAAAAGAACTTCACAAAATCCATTGACATTTTTTGTTGATGAATTAAATGTTTTCAAGGCACAATCTCACTCTTTTTCTTCTCTCAAGTGCTTCTTTTTAGTCATAGCGAGAGCACATTACAGAAGCTTTTAAAACGAATTGTTCGAAGCATTAAAGGAAAGGGAGAATCAGAAAATCATCTTGATCTTCTCTGACGGCTATATAAAATCTAACTAATGTACCAAGATTACAGTCTTATGCCAACCCTCCCCAACCCTCTGCGCTTCTCACTAAAAGAGAGTGGAATATGGGATTACACCGCATATGGAGTTATACTGCGTAGAACTGTTCATGGCTTCACTTCGTACTTACTGAACGAGGTGGCTCAGAGATGGCACAAAGCTGTTACACACTCCAGAACACGGTGCTCCTTCCTGTCAGCCCCAATCTACCAAGGCTCAGTTTGTCCCATCTCTATCTCAACTAGAGTCTGAAGTTTGTATCTTTGAATGTGCAATAGCACTGCTTTCTCACTAAAAAAAAAAAAAAAAAAAACCTAACTCTGGGTGAAGTGTGGCTGCATATTGCAGTTCAGAGTGTCTGCATGCATTTTGATTGGTGCCAATCTTTTGCCTTGATGACATTTTTTCTCCCTATTTGCTCCTTGCCATTTATCCTTTCCTTCCTTTTCGTGCATCTATTAGAGTGATCACTGAGCGTGGTTCTCACTGTTAAGAATTATCTGGTAACATAGAGCCTTGTGGAACGATACCTCAAAAAACGTGTGGCTCAGAGGCAAAGAAAGCAAACTAGCCCCAACCACATCACTATTTCATCTAAGAATTTTTCTTTTGTATGATTATATGTCTTATTTTCTGGGTCTCAATTTCTGCATCAATGCAGTGATGACATGTTTTACCTTTATTTTCTAAAGGCTAGATAAATGTGGTAGGTTGAAACTGCTTATTTATCCCAAAAGCTTAAGATAGAGCACCTATCAAAAAAAAAAAAGAATAAATTCACCAGTTAAACAGGTGAAAACAGAGACATCAACAAGCAAGAGATACATTTGGAGAATAGAAGTGAATAGGCCAGTAATGTCTCAGTTATGTTTCCTTCTGTGTACCTTTAAGTGCCTGCATAAGGGAGAAGCCTGCATAAAGCAAGCTTATTTGTACCCATCACCTTAGAAAGCCTCAGGAATTGGAGGCAGCAGGGAACTATAAAGACAGGCAACAAGGGAAGTAGGAAAATGCCAAAAATAGGAGAATTGGTCTCAAGTCTATATGGGACTCCCAGATCTCTTCCCCCAGCCCACATTTCTAAGCAAATGTTCCTTTCCAGACTAGTTTTATTCTCCGAGGAAGGTAAGTCTCTCTGAACAAGCATGAGAATGCCCGCCCAAGGAAGGAGGGGCCATTCTGAGGCCCTTGAGATGAGAAGCAGAATCTGTCTATAAAAGGGCAGCACCTGAATCCCTCCTCAGCAGAAAGTGGCCACCCAAGAAAAAGAGCTCAAGTTGTTCACACTTAGAATTCCCTCGACAAAATGGCCAAGTTCCTCCCCATCCCCAACAATTAGTAAAGATAGAATAAACCATCCATAGATAAACAATCTGTCTTCTCATGTGTCCTTTGTCAGGAAGCTCCTAGAGGCTATGTTTCACCAAAATCAGTATACAAACAAGAGAGAGAAGGGAAAGGCGGGACACAGGGGTGGGGGACCGTAAAAGTAGAAAATCCATTACTGGAGATAAAGACAGAGAATGATCTGCAGGATAGTGACAAATAGCTACAGGAAGGAAGTCTAGAAGCAGAATGGACCTAATAAGAGAATTTTCAAGCCTGTTACACTGGACACGTTACTGTTTTTACCATTATTTCAGATACACAGAAGACTGAACAAAATAAAAATAGAATTATGTACAAGTAAAAATGTAAATATAGTACTCAATATTCTTCAGCTATGAAATATTAAGACCATCATAATGAATAGGATTTAACTGACTAGGGATTCAATTCAAATTGTACTGACTAGGGAATAGAAAGTACATGAGTAGAGAAGGGCATGAAGGGGGTGATATGTTGATTGTAAAGTTTTAATCATCTTTTGATGTCTGAGATAAAACAACATATGGCAATATATTAGTTAAAAATATGGAGGTAAATATCGTAACAGAAAAATCTGAAACTGATGGAAGTAATTACCAGTAGAGTATGTATATGACTGGAGATTAGAGTGGTGATGACAAAAGGGAACTGCTCATGGTTGTCATCAGCCTCTTAGTATTACATAGTTGATTTTTTTAAACTTTGTATGAGCCAGGAACAGTGAAATGTGCCTCCTGCTACTCAGGAGGCTGAGGCAGAAAGGTCACTTATGCTTCGGAGTTTGAAACCAGCCTGGACAACATAGTAAGATCCGCTCTTAAAAAACAGAAACAAAAACAACTACTTATGATGTGAATTAGCTAAAAACTTAAGATAAATCTCAAATATAAAGATTGAATATATACTTTTATCTGAAAAAGTATTTTTAACAATATTAATCTTTGGGACTGGGGATTTAGCTCAGCAGCATAAGTGTCTGCGAGGCAAGTGCAAGGTCATAAATTCAATCCCTGGGACAAAAAAAAAATTAACCTTAAAGGCTTTGAGGTCTTGTGTAATATTCCTATACTTACATTCCTTAAGAAGGTTCCTTCAGTCTGAATTTTTATTATTCAAGAGTATGGTACATTTTCTTTTTTTGTTTATTGAAAAGCTAAGCTACTTGGTAATGAACATAAATGTGTCTGGAGGGCCAGCCTGGATGCACACAGGTATCCATGGTCGTTTGAAATCCTAGGGGGTCATCCATCGCTAATTCAAACCTGGCCAGGCATCCTGATTCTAATCTCATCCCGGGGTGAATTGAGGTTAGCTACTGGATGGAATGTTCAGCTCTGTTGAATGTTAACTAGTGCCAAGCTACATGTGAGCTGAGTGCGCCAGGGTGCCAGGTGATAAACGGAAGAGAAATCACATGAAGCTGACATCTTACACTGGCACCTGAAATATTGAGCCTCCTCTCAAAATATGGAGCAAAAAGGTGTAGGTCAGCAACTAAGAAGATGTAACTTTGCGCTGTAAAAGACATCATTCAACAGACCAACTAATCAGGAAAAAAAGAATCCCCGTGCCAGTGAGCACTGAATGTGAGCTATTTTCACCTTTGGATGTATTTAATGAACAATTAAATACATCAAAGTGTCTTTTCAACTTTTATCTAAGAAATAATCATCCTTCAGAACACACATGACTTAAGAAAATGGGACAACTTTGAGGACCAGATATTGTCTCCTTCCCCTACCCTGCCAGATCCATTTTAGTCCCAACTTAATTAATTCCCTGAAAAATCTCAGTGTTAAAATAGACTGTGGTATCTGAGCATTCTAGTTCTAGTTGGGTAATGATACGAAGTCATCTTAGAATCCAAATAGTTGTGAAAATTTTAAATATCCTTCCCCCATTTCCCCCCAACAAAAAAAAGAGCTGGTTTATAAAGGAGACAAAAGAGGAAAAACTCTTTTTTTATTAGATTTTTTTTTTATTATCAAGAAGTACATACCTACCCAAGTGCAAAACCTACCCCAACTTTCAAATATCCTTCTTTGGACAGAGTAGTTGAAGTTATGTTTAGAAAAGCCATATACATTTTAAACAAAACTTTCGAAAGTGTATGCATCAAAATAAGTTCATAATTTTTAGAAATTTGTATACACTTATAAATATTTTACAAACAGAAAAGTACAAAGTAAAAATTGGCCCTAATTGTGTCATTCAGACAAAACTTATTTTACTGATATCTTTTCAGACATCTCTTTATGAACACACATAATTTTATTTAAATGGAATCATGACCTTTGGCTTGTAGTCTAACCTGGAGTTCTATAAGCACTTAAATGATTAGATAAACTTCCATCCAGCACATAAGTAATCTGTCTTTTTATTCTGATTTTAAAAACTTCACTTTGTGTGCACAGTATCTCAGTTTCACGCATTAAGATTGTGTCTACAAACTGCACTGCCTAATACAGTACCCATTATTTATATGTAGTCATTTAAATTTAATGAACATTGAGTAAAATTAAAAACTGAGTTCCTGGATTGTACTGACCACTTCCGAAAGTTCCAGTAATACACGTGGCTGGCAGCTACAGGACAGGACAGTGCAGAACAGTTGCATCATCGCAGAAGGCTCTACCGGTTGAGGCTGGGTGGGAACCAGATGTTCTTCAGATTCAGGCCAGTGGAGGGCTGAGGTTTTATTTACACACCTGAATTTTCCAAGCACTTTGACTTTTGACTCAGCCTCATACAGGGCTAAATCTCAACTTTAACAGCCAGAAGTAACAACTCAAGAGATCGGACATTTGGGCAACAAAGGCTAAAAGAAAGACTTCCCCATTGTTTGTAGTGATTCTCAAAGAGCATGGCTTTTGGCTTCTTTGGTGACCAGAAGAACTGTCCTGAACACTGCGTTCTCTTGGGATGACATGGCGCTTGCTCACTGAGAATGAGTGTGAGAATTAAAGGATAGGCTTCCCCAGTAGACTGGGACATATCCTGCATCAGCATGGGAAAGTCACTCCGAATATCAGAATCTAAATAAAACAAGATATAGTAAAGAATTAAAGAGCAGCAAGGTCTGGGAACTGGATCCGAGCCAACCACCCACCTGCAGTTCCCCTGGATCTTAACATCAGGATGAGAGAAGAAAAAAATGGGGGTAAAAAAACTCCATGTGCTGAGTATCATATTCTCAAGCTGAGCAAATAGCCCTCCCTGCTTTTGGGTCCCCGTGTCTCTAGAGAAGAGAACAGAAAGTTAGATTTCAGGCTTGTTCCAATAACTTGAGAAGATAAACTTCCAAATTTTTTTAGCCTTTATGTTCAGTTTGAATAAGCACCTAAAGTTACATGCTCTCCGATCTCATGCAAGTCCTCCCACCCCACCCCCCAAATCTCTGGAGGCTGAAAATTTGGCAGCAAAAACAAATATTCTCACAGATTTTTTATCCTTCATTCTTCCATTTAAATTTTAACTTCCTCAAAAATAGCCCTTAGGGCTTTCATTTCAACAAGTCTTCCTCCAACCCTAGTAGGAGTATGGAAATATGACCAAAAGAAATTAACAGCATGAAAAGGGATTTTCAATTTCTACAGATTCTCAAAATGATTCAATTTGAGGTCTGGAAGAAGACTTGGGGTTATTGCTCAATTGTTGTGGATTGTCTTATCTCCACTTACAAGTCTTTTTTGTTCAGTGGGTACCCATTTGTCACAGAGATCAATCCAACTCTATCCTCAAGAACAACCTCTGGAAGGACCATTTTCTTTATTTTTAGTTTGTTCATTTTTCTGCTCAATAAACACTTGCTGAGCAGTTGTTATATTCTATAACAGAACTAAGTGCTGTGTTTACAAACATTAATAAGAAATGGCTCCTGTCCTTAAGGAGCTCTAAGGGGGAAGAAAAACACAACAATGGTGATGAATACTAGGATGGAGTGTCACACAGAAACACTGTGACAAAATACCTGAGAAAATCAACTTGGAAGAAAGAGTTATTTTGGTTTGCAGTTGCAAAGGTTCATGGGACATTGCTGCTTGACCAGATTGCTTTGGGCCTGAAATGAGGCCAAATATCACAGTGTAAAGGATGCAGTGGAGCAAAGCTGCTTACTTTGGGGTGGCTGGGAAGCAGAGACTGAAAAAGTATTCAGGGACAAATTATACCTTTCAAAAACATGCCCCAGTGACTCTCCTCTTCCAACCAGACCTTGCCTTTTAAAGTCTCTACCCCTGAGGGCCAAACCTTTCAACATATGAGATTTTGGGGGACATTCTAGATCCAAACAATAACCACTGTAAAATTGGTGAGTAACAAGGGAACCCAGAAAGTTCCCTCCAAGAAGAGGTACTTGAATGGAACCTTGCAAGAGAGCTATAAATTAACCACATGATGAGGATGGGGAGGATCGTCTCAGTACAGAGAGCGGGTAAGAGAGTACAATATTTGTAGACAGACAAACAACGCCATTGGTACAACCAATTGGCAAGCAATGAGACTGGAGCATAGGCAGGCTCAGAGAAAGAGGGACTCAGGTTCATCCTGAAGGTGATACAAAGTCATTGAAGGGCTCTTAACATAAAATGACAGGAGAGGGTCATCATTTCAGATAGATTTCTCCCTCACTCCCTCAATGAAAGGGAGATACACATGAGGAGAGAGCAAGAAACACATATAGATGATAATTTTAGTGTCTAAAAGGAAACATTGTAGCAAATCTTAAACTAAAAACGTATTCTAGATGTAAAAAGTACCAAATGAAATGAATTCAGGAAATATTAGAAGGTAAAGTTATCAAGATTTGATGACCAACTGGATAAATGAAAAGAAGACAACCAAGTGATTAAAACTAAACTTGTCATTTAATATTCATTTTCAGAGGAGGGTAGTATTAATAGGACATCTCCCTGGCCTCAAAATTATCTATCAACATTCTTGAGACAGGGGAAAAGGTGGCTTTTCTTTGTCCCAGGAAGCTTTGCCCCTCAGATAACCTTTATTTTTAGACTTCAGTGATCCTCTCAAAAGCAAACAGTCAAGGAAATCCAAGGACCTTTTGCTAGGTAGAATATTTTGAATTTGGTCATAAATCTGTATAAGACACTTCAGCCATTTAGTCACTAATGTTTCCTGAGATTTATTCTGACCACTGCCAGTACAAGAAGAGTAAAACCTATATTCACATTCTTCATTAGCCCATTTTCTTTTTTGTGTTTGTATTTTTGTGAGTTTTTTTCTTATTTCTAGTTATTATTATACTTTACAGCAGTTGTCCTCAAACTGTAGCATAAATTATAGCTTTGAGGGTCCTAACCCCAGGATAGGACCCGTGAACTTGCATTTGTAGCAATCTCAAGTGCTAACAAGACTGCTGGCCTTAGGGTCCCACTCTGAAAGCCATTTCTTTGTAGCACTGAGAGTTCTCTGTGAAGGA
Source organism: Dolichotis patagonum (assembly GCA_004027295.1). Lineage (NCBI taxonomy): Eukaryota > Metazoa > Chordata > Mammalia > Rodentia > Caviidae > Dolichotis > Dolichotis patagonum. The sequence continues at coordinate 107,272 of PVJX010001463.1, read as the reverse complement.
ATGTCAGGTTCTTTCCTGCAGTCCTACAGTATTCAAAACATGGAATTGACGTCAGTGGGAATTACACAGGCCACAGAGGTGTCATGCTGAGGCCCTAAGTGTTTACAACCAGCTGCTCACCACGTCACTTTTGTCTCCTGTGTTTCAGTTGTATTCCCCCTTGGGCATCACTGTTGCTGTTTCCTCATGAGTTGCTGCAGTTACAGCTCCTGATGAGGTCAAACAGTCCCAGCTGGAAAGCTTTGTGGACCAAGAGCAAACGTTCCTCCGTCTGAACTTCTGTTACTCTGCCTGAGCTTAAAAGTCAAAGATGAATATACTGATCACCTAATCATCTTGAGAGGGTCGTGAGATTTACCAAATATTAACAGACACTGCGAAGGCTGCAATGGTCAGCTCTGGGCCAGTCATGCAGTTAGCCTGGACCACAATAAAGCTAAATGGGTAAGAAACTGCCTTAAAGTAGTACAGGGAATTTAATGGCTTGTCAGTTGTTTTGCCTATGAATTAGTTTTCTTGTGCATGATTTGAAATTGGGATCTGTTGTAGGCAGAGCAAAGTTCCTTTCATTTATTTATACTATGGAGTTTTTCCTGGTCCTTACCATCATGTGTAAATTTTGTAATTTCATGCGTGGGAAAATCAAACAGGCAATTATTGAGTTATTCAAATATCAAGAGAGAAATGAGAGTAGAAAGAAAATAAATTTAAAGAATATTGTGAAACAAATAGTGGAAGTCTTGGTTTCTCCAATGAGGGGCTTAAGGAGACAACAAAAACAGCTAAAATGAAATAACTCTCAAGCTGCTACCTCTTTTGATCAGGAAAAGGGAAACTATATAAATAAGAAGATTGAGAAAGGATTGGTTTATATAAAAGGCTGAGTTTGCTTTGACTATCCAGATGACAGTAGGACAGCAAATTAGAAGTGTTTTGAAATATTTTGAAATCCAGTTTTAGAGTCTGGGTGAGAAGGTGGCTTAAGAGATAGTGTTGGGGGACCTCTACTTGGTTATCACTTAGAATTGATAACCAAACCCTGTGAGTGGGCCCATGAAGGAACAGTCAAATAATTGAAGAATGGGTGCTAAGATTCCTTCCAGAAGGGTTCATCTTGGCTTTGATACCTCTGAATATTTTCAGTTTAGTGTTTCAGCTAAAATGTAAGTGGTATTGCTAGGCTGGGATATTGTGTTGTCCTGGAGAAATTCCCCAGGTGCCTGAGCATGTGCTCATGACTGCTTGCATATGTACCCACCTGTATAAGAAAACTGGCTTCACCCCCAGAGGTTGAACTGGGGGCATTTTCAGTTCTCTCAGAAGGGCATAATAAAGTAGTTTGAATTGGCATGCTAACTACCATTAAAATGTCTGTAGCTCTTCTTTTTTCCATATCATTCATGCCATATGACACTGATGTGGGGGTACTTTTCAGCCACATTTGAAAACCTCCCCTGAAGTTGCAAACCCAACAGTTTGGAAGAGATGTTTCAAATAACTCAAAATATACAATGTAAACAAACTGGCCTTTTAGTATGAAGCGTCCTAAATTAAAGAAACCAGATGCTTTGGTTGGCTTGGAGCAGACAGATTATGATTGGCTCTCCTTCACTAACCATTTTTTCTTGAGTCCTCCTCACCTCCTCCCCCTCCCTTTTCCCTGTCTCTTTCTCTCTCTTCCCCCATCCACTTTTTCCTTTCTCCAAAAAAGATACAGGAGATACAACTTTCCACAACAAATGGTTTCTGAAAGTAGTATTACTATTGTTTTTAATTTAAATCACTTGCTTATATTCACTGGCATTTGCTTACTGGAGACCTGGTGTAAGAGTCTGAATCACACCTCCAGCCATAGTTCTAAGTGTGAAAAACTTTCCTATGTAACACTTTTATTTGACTTAAAAATTAAGCAGTAAATACTCCTCTTTAAATGCTACCGAGACATTTTTCCAAAGACTCTAGGAATCATTTACATACATAAATCTCCAAGTTATTCATCCACTTGAAATCAAGAAGCCTCAAGATTCTCTCTGAGAGAGGTCCAAACCCAAATACCCTGGTTCATTAAAAGTTAAATGAATGTTCATGCAATCAAGTGCTTTTCCCTAATACAAAACACTGCACTGCCCAAACCTATGCCATTTCAAATCAATCCCAAGTACCTAGTACTTGGGAAAGTACTAGGTAAATGGACTGAAACCCACTTTCATCTGAAATATCTGGAGAACTGTACCAGGAATGTATTTCCAGCCTGAACTTAGAGATCAAATTTCTAGAAAGAGAAGAGAAAGAAGATCAGTGAAGGAAAAGAAGGTAAAGAAAGTAAATGCTACATAGCCTGATATCAGGAAAAGAGATTAACACTGCTATTTCAGTGATCAGTATGCCATGTAGCTGGGGGAAATTTCATGTTGCTGTGATTCAAGTAAATACTAATATTCTCTGCCTAAATAGTTAATTATGATTTAGCTAAGAGAAAGTTGGTTGTGGAAGATTTTATAGGTATACAATATTCTATAAGTATCAGTTGTAAAAAGCAAACAGGCAGATACCACCTCACAGCTATTAAATCTTACGGTATTTCAGTTGGATTAGAGAATCACTTCTAGAGCCAGAGCACCTAAACTGCACAAGTCTTTATGCTCTCCCTTGAGAGAGAAATATTTATCGTGCTTTAATAAATCAAGTCTAGGAATGGAATTGATCCCAGATAATTTAGGGAGTAAATTTCATTTTAAATTTCCAGGAGGTGGAAAAACTCCAGAAACTCCATCGTCTCCTTTTGTCTCCAAAATACCCATCTATACCCCTCCTCCTCTCTATTCCCTTTCTCCCTGCTGGTCCTTGGCTTCCAGCTGACAGTGGGTCCCTGTGGCTTCTTTCTGGCACTGCAAGACAGCCGGGTTGGATGGGCTGGGCACCATCCTGGAGATGAATGTTTTCCCAATATGACTGAGCCTTTTCAAAAATACAGTATTGTATTAAGCACATTTTAGAGGTTCTAAGTGTGATCACTGAGGCACTCAAGATAGTAGATCATTTTATTGCTTAGTATGTTATTGCACAGCCTGATTTAGTGTCCTGGTTCTCAAATAAGAAAAGAAATATAGGACTTCCACTCTTTCTGCTGCCACCACTCAGTTCTCACTGGTAAGACAAAAAGGAATTATGACTTTTGTTAGAAATTCTGCATAGAAAATGAGTCAGGAAATTACTTTTTGTGCTTTGGCTTCTGCATACTTATTCTCAAAATCCTGTCCCTTTATTAATCTATTTTGAAAGTGATAAAGAGTTTTGCAAAGAAAGACAAAAATGTCTGAGCCTTGTAGCCCAGTTTGTCTTGCTTTTGTAGCATGCAAGGAGACTGAGTATTCAACGAAGTAGGGCTGAGCCTGGCTGATTTTTGGCTGATGGAGCCAGTTAACAACCTTAGGCAGATAAGAAAATCTTGACTTTCATCACTGGATTGCCGGCTAGCCAGGGGAAGCAGCGCCAAAAAGAAAGAGAAGAGGCAAAGTAGGAAAAAGAAATGTCAGTACTGAAAAGTAAAGGAAACGAACAGCACTCCCGCCCTTTTTTCAGGGAAGCACCACTTCTAAGCTGGGGAAGTTGATGTAAGGTGTCATATTCACTGTGTGTCTGTGCCCCATCTTTAATGTCTGGCTTCATAGTACCCTAACTCACTGGGCCTCACATAGTACCCTAGCACACTGAGACTAGGGCGTGATTCAGGTCTGTAGGTCAATGCTACAGACATGAGCAGTACTTTATAATATGTGACATCTTTGGGTGATTACTTAGCTCTCAGCTTTGTGAGCTTTTTGGATTATCAATTCTCAGAATGTTTGTCCATCAGGCTGAGTTTTACAATTTCATGTCAGGTTGTGCTTTTTTACCTATGTATATTTAACCTTTGCCTAGCAGACAGTTACTCTGCAGTACTTTCTCCTAGGTCCCACCTAAATTCCTCTTGCCAAAGCACTCTCATTATTTTGCTTTCTATATTTGGACTGTGTGTCTGGGAAACTAGGATTTAATTCCTGTACTTAGGGGATGGTCTAGTATTCTACCCCATTCTGAATCATCTGTACTTTTCATTTACATCTACTCCTAGATTAATTATTTCTTTCCAATTCTAATATGAAACTGCTTACATTTTTCAAGATTCTAATTTTCTTAACAGATTTTAAATACTTCTTTATGTTGCCTGACTTTTCCCCTCCGTTCTCCTCCTACTTTTGTGCTACTTTGGCCCCATATTGAAATTCTTCAAAAGGAACCATATCTCAGTATTGATGCATGCAGGAATCCAGTCTCTGCTGTCCCCACCAATGCATGCACAATAATTCACAAAAGCCTTCATACTGGTTTGAGTATGAGTGTGCATTTTACCCCAGAGTGACTTTTAATTGCATACCCTTTGCCTTCTGGTTAAAGATGTAGATACTTTACCCAGAAAAAAAAATGTAAAAGAGAAAGAACTGTCATTAGAAACTCGGCAACAGTTTGAGAATGTCAGCAACCAAAGCTGTGCGCATATACAGTGCCAAGGTAGATGGAGCAACTGCTTGAGAAGAATATTGAGAAGCCAGCTGTTATTCCCATTGGCACAAGAAGGTGCCAGTCACCACCCAAACTGCAGAGAACATGCGCCAGAATCTGAGGAAAGAGAGCCTTCACATGCCAACCAGAAAAGGGCTTTGTTGTTTCCATGTGTCCGAATTATAGCGGCAATTACTTACGTACCCTGCTCTCGTTAGCCTCTCATTCTCCCTTCACAGGTTGGAATGAGAAAGAAAGCTCGCTGAGGAGACACATTTTGCTTTCATTTTACACATTTTATAACAAATAATGTTACAGCTTAAATGTTGCGTGTGGCAAGGCTCAGCATCTCATGTTGATTAATGGTGCAGACCTGGAGCAAATACAAGCGACTAAGGAGGTGACTAAGTCACCATCCTATATGAATTGGTCAAATTCCCAAAGCCCTTTACCTAGGAACCAGAAATTTTGTGAACCAAAAAAATAGTACCTCAAAATAGTCCAAAGAAACTTTGTTACCTACAAGCCAATAGAGGGGGAAAACATATTTTTCCTGAATTTTGTTTACCACAAAGCAGGAAAAACAAAAGTCATTTCCCCCTTACATTCATGCTAACTTAGAATTTGAAACCATACAAATGAGGCTTAGTTAACTTTCACTTTGGCTGTATGTAAACAATTTTGATTTTTTGTTGTTATTGTTTTCAATCTAAAAACTTTAACCTAGAAAAGCTATTAGAAAACAATGACTTTGTGACCCCACTTTTCTACAACATGCTTCGTAATTAAAAAGCAGTCTTCTTTAGAAGGAAGATAAAGAGACAGAGAAAGCTTCTCCTATACCTATAGTTGGTTTGAGAGCAATTTTGCTCTTCTGTGTTTATTTAGAGGTTGCAATACAACATAGATATGTAGTAAGCAAGGTTATATACTACAATGGAAATTGGGAAATCATTTGCCCTGAGAAATGGCCTAGAAATTTAAACAGATAAATTTAAACAGATAAAAAAGCAAAACAATTATGTTTTCTATGGTTTCAAGAAGTCAATAGCAGTGAGAGAAAGTCTTTGCTCTAAATCACATAAGGCACAAGCAGTGACAATTCTGTGGGAACATCTGTCTCATTGCCAATACACCAGTGTCCCCAAAACCTTAAAGTTCAATTTCACTTGGAATATTTCTTTTACCAGGGATGGACTCAAACCAAGAAAATAGGTCGCTAAAGACCATCCCTGAAAATTGGACAGAATGGAGATAGGAACAGATGGAGATTGGTATAATCAAGGTTCAGCACAAGGAACAAAAATCCAAGTCATTTCAGGATGCAGGTTAAAGCCTGTTATTACAGTGGAGAAGGGAGTGAGAAAAAGAGGCTGACCCGTGATATGGGAGGGAAGCAGTGTGATGTTTTCAGAGAAATATGACAGAACAAGTTTTACAAAACAACAACCATTAGTTCAAAAACTCACACGCACTAATTGAAGGGGTGCTGTTTGAGTTGTACTGAGCTGGGTGGCCTGACTCAGGGAAAGGATAAGCCATAGAAGGGGAAAACATGAAAAACTTTCAAAGCACAATGCCAGACAACATTACCACTAATGCCATAAGGCAAAATGGGATTAAAAGTCACTGAACCAAAGACCACAGATTGTATCATTTCATTTATTGACATGGCCAGGATAGGGAACTCTACAGACAGAAGGTAGAACTGTTGTTGCTTAGGACCATGAACTGTAGGATGGATAGCTAGGAAAGTAACAACTTAAGGGTACAGTTTCTCTTGGAGGTGATGAAAATGTTCTAAATTGACTGTGGTGCTGGTTGCACATGCCTGTGAATATACTAAAAACCACTGAATTGTACACTTTAAATGGGTGAATTGTGTGGGTATGTAAATTGTATCTCAATAAAGCTGTCATTGAAAAATGTGAAGCAATAAAATTTGGAGGGGAAAAAAGCCAACTAAATGGAAGAAGCAATAAATACTTCAGGAGTGGATCTTCTTCCTCCAGGCCCCTGCTGCAGCCTCCCCTCCTTCCCCACCTACTCACAAGAAACAAAACAGAGAACTGTAAAATATCCCTGCTCACCTAGAAACAGCAAAACACAAGTCAAACACTCGCGAGAACACAGGTGCCTCATTTCTTACCACATTCGGAGCCCACTTAAATGTGGGGCTTGATGAGTCCCAACTCAGTCCCAGGAGAGTTACAACCTGGTGAATTATCATGTAGCTTCTTTTCCAGACAAAAGGGTTTTTGCTCACAATAACCCAAACTTCTGGATGAAAGAGAACTTTCAAACTGTCTGAGATCATCTTATAAATAAAGAGAGAGAGAGAGAGAGAGAGAGAGAGAGAGAGAGAGAGAGAGAGAGAGAGAGAGGACAGAGAAAGATTGGCAACAGGCCGGTCTTACCAGAGACTAGAGCATTTACAAAGTTCTCCTATTTGAATTTATTTCAAGCAGTCAATAAATAAATGGTTCCATGCTATTAAAAATGGAGAAAAGAGAAGACTACAAACAAGTGCTTCTACCTCCTGCAATTTGGTCCATTTCCCCAGCTCCTTCTCAGAGAAAGATGCAATTGTTCACTTGATGACCCTGGTACCCAACTTATTTTCTTTGGGGCCATCTTTTGAATATTATTTTTGTATAAAGCCAAGTAAATGAATGGAGAAGTTGAAAAACATAATCAGAATGTTATATTGACACTGTTGTAGATTTTCCGAATGCCGAAAAACAAGAAATGAGTGGAAATGAGTTTGCCAAAGTGAACATTTTATGCATCTTTATATAGGGCATATTCCCAAGTGGAAAAAATACACTTGGATAAAATAAAATAACAAAATATTTATTGAACATTTAAAATTTATGACATATATTTATTACATTTAGGCAGAACCCTTCCCCTCAAGAACTTACACTTTAAATATTTTGTGTGTCTGTGTTTCCCTCTTCCTTATTTGCTGTCTCTAGTGCTCAGAAAAGGCACTTTTAGCCGTTTGGTAGGAGCTACAAACATTCTGCCCAACTACAAGCACATAACAACCTACCCGCCTCTCAGCCATCTGTCTTTCCAAATTGTCTATCTTATACTTAGTGATTGCTTGTGATTACGAGGTCCTCTCCAATACTGAAAGACACCAGATGAGATTTTCTTAGAACTAACTCAAAAATTCCTGTACTAATATTAGTACAGGAATGACCGAGAAGCAACTGCTCATTTTGTATCATCAGAGGTACTGCCAGAGATGGTACCTTTCCACTGGGTAGGTAAGTTCAGGTCCCTTCACAGGACTCTGGGGGAGGCTGAACATGTGCAGAACATCAAGGTTTTGGGGGATGAGGGGACTATGGTAACCATTCTAGAAAAGACTCACAAAAAAGGTCAACAAATTTGATATGTTAAAGGTATGCTACAAAGCTAAGGTTCCTCATTTAGGAATTTAGAGAATTTATACTTTTAGTTGAAGCTGTTACAGTGGTCTGACATGGCTTCACAGACGCCATGTTACTAAAATTAGGTTCCATATTGCTTCCTAATGTTTCCCTCAGAATGTGAACTGTGATGTCTCTGTAGCTGATAATGTGAAATGTATTTTACCTTAGCATACTCTTAATCTTCAGAGGAAATATTTTTTCAACCATAGTCCATTTTAATTTCTTTATTATAGTTTTGTTGTGAGTGTGATTGTTGTCCAGGTCTTTCTTCAACTCTGCTGTGGCCAGAAAAGTTGTGCCCATTGCCCACATGAGAGCCAGGCCATGTATAGAGGGCCTGGGTTTTGCAAAGCAAATGAGCACCATCTTGTAAGGCCAAGAGTATTCTTTCGTGACAGGGATCTGACATTTCTGTCATTTCTTTCCCAATTCTCTGCCCCCTCCCCAAATTCGCTCTCACCAGACAAACCACTCCAGCACTTACTTCTCTGTTTACTGCTCTGGGTCTTCTTTTTAGCCACCCATAAAAAGCTCATACTCTAATTTTTCATTACTTTTTCCTTTCCAAAATATTCTACAAGTCAATTTGTCCCACCAAGCTTCTCCTAACTCACCAGACCAGTGAGAACCAGTTCCCCCAACTAAAGTACCCAAACTCTAATAAGACACAGTCAGAAATACCCAGAGACAATGCATATTATAAATTTGCTTTCTGACTTCTTTGCTTTTGCCTCGTGTATTCTGTTTTGTGGAATGACTGTGCTTTAGGACATGTCCTTTAACATGTGTATTCAGTGACAAAGTGGGATGCCCATCTGTAGTTCTCAGCAAAGTGTTCTCACTGAAAGGGAATTGTAAAACTATGCCTATATACACCCTTGACCAATTAAATCAGAATGTTTGGTTAAAAACAACTGATCATAGATGGTTGTGAAGGTGAGTAATACATTAGGCTATTTCCTTTGTCCCCTGTCCTAGAGAAAAGGGAGAAAATCCTGACTACTTTGAAAATTTGCATTATGGAAAAATATATAAGAATATACTCTCTGATGGGTGTGGTAGTGCATACCTGGAATTCCAGCACCTGGGAGGTTGAGGCAGGAAAATCCCCATGAGTTCAAGGTCAGCCTGGGTACCATAAGTGAGTTCAAGGCCAGCCTGCACTACAAAGCAAGACCTTGTATCAAAATATATATATATACATATACATATATAAATAATATACACATATAAAAATAATATAAAATATATTTTTAAAAATATATATGAATATCTATATTCTGGTTGCAGATTCCCAACTGCTAAATCATATGATTAGAAAGCTAAAGATATATAAAAGATTATCTTTTTATAAATCACTTCATACAGTCAGGAAAAGTGAAAATATTTACTTAAATGATGGATCCCTTCTTTTTTAATTTATTTTTAGTTGACATAATTTATTTTTAATTGGCACATAAGTATTGTACATATTTATGGGCTACGGTGTGATGTTTCTATACCTATGTACATTGCATAATATTCCAATCAGATTAAACATATCTACTCCTAATTTATTGTTTCTTTGTGGTAAAAAAAAATCATTCAATATATTTATAGTCATCCCATCTGGCAACGGTACACCAGAACTATTTCTCCTAACTGTAAACTTCAACACCCATTGATTAGGATTTCCTAATTTCACCTTCTCTAGACTCTTTAGTAACTACTATTTCACTTTTTCAGAATTCAACATTTTTAGATTCCATATGAGTGAAAACATGTAATATTTATCTTTCTGTGCCTGTCTTATCTCACTGAACATAATGGTCTCAAGTTCCACACACACTATGGCAAATGACCAGATTTTATCCTTTTTATTGGTTAAACAGTATTCCATTTTGTGGCCAGTGTTATTGAAAACTACATTAAATTTCTTTGTTTTTAACTTACTTCAGGCAAAGACACATTGTCATCAATTCCTCTCAAAACACTCCCTCTCACTTCAAGCTTCAAACACACTCCATCATTCCTGCTACTTTCTGAAGCAGTTCTGGATTCTTCTTTCTTGAGTGTCTTTAGTTGCACTATCATGGCTACCTGAATGTCCTGAATTGGTCCAAAACATTTACCTTTCTTGCTCATTTAGACTTCGGAGAAGAACTAGAAGTTTCATAGTGCCAGATTCAGTAAATAAGGTGAATGCAGACGTACTGTAATATTTTTACAAGTCTTCCTTTCCATCACATGGTACTGGGCAGCAGCATGCACCATGTTTTTATCACACTTCATAAAGATATTCTCAATAGAAGACTTAAGAATTATGGGATAAGTGTGTTCAAATAAAATGGGAATATCTGAGGGAGAGTAATGCCAATGTGTCTTTTGCTGGAATAATTTTTTAATTTAAACATTTACCATATATTCTGACGACCCTTTGTAGATGTGCATATTTCCTTTATCCATTCATGAGTGGATGAACATCTTTGTTTCTGTTTCTTGCTTATTGTGAATAATGCTTCAGTAAATGTCAAAGTATCGATATTTCTTCAATATTTATTTCCTTTGGATGTATACCCTGTAGGTACTGCTGGATTGTATGTTAGCTAAGTTTTTAAGTTTTTATTGCACTTCTGTACTGATTTTCATAATGACTACTAATTTATGTTGCTACCAACAAGTGTAAATCTGCCCTTTTCTCTAGCCCTTGTTAGTTTTAGTCTTTTTGATAGTAGCTATTGTTACTCAAGTAAGGTGATATTTATTACAGTTTAGATTCACATTTCCTTGGTAGTTAGTGATATTGGACATTCTTTTCATAACGGGCTATTTGTATGTCACCTTTTGAGAACTGTCAATTTAGAGCTATTGCCCTTTTGTTAATCTGTTTGGAGTTTTGTTACTATTTGATTTGGTTTGAGTCTTTTGCTTTGTTTTTGTTTTTTGTCTCCTTGCTGTCAAATTCCGCCTGTATTCTGGATATCAACCTCTTGTCAGATTATGGTTTGTGGATTTTTACTCCCACTCTGTACGTTGGTTTCTCATTCTGTTAACTCTTTCTTTTGTTATATAAAAGTTCTTTTTTTTTCCCAGTACTGGGATTTGAGGCCAGGGCCTTTGCTCTGAACTCCATCGCTAGCTTTTTTTGCTGTTTTGAGATCAGATCTCACTAACTTGCCCAGGCTGGTCTAGAACCAGAAAACTGCCACACCTCAGCCTCCTAGGATGCCTGGGTGCACAGAAGCTTTTTAGTTTAATGTAATCCCATTTATCTACTTTTGCTTTTGTTTCCTGTGCTTTGAGTTGTTATCCAAAAAATTCCTGCCAAATCCAATGTCCTGAAGCATTATACCTATGTTTTGTTTTTTCTTTTTCACCCTTTGTTTTTATTAGTACATGTTTGCATTACATAATGATTATATTCTTTATGAGGAATTGGTACATGTATATAAAACATCTCTATCATTTTTTTACCCCTTTTCCCACTCCTCTCTCCCCCTCCCTTCATTTCTTGATCCCTTTCTCATTTGAAAAAAAAATTTATCTCCTTACTTCCTGTTATCTTTTCTTTTGTTCTTTATGTTTTAAGTTTCTCATATAAGATAAACCTTGTGATATTTAAGCTTGCTTATATATTTAAACTGATTTATTTATTTAAACTTATTTATTTCACTTAATGTGTAATCTCAAGGTACATCCATTTGCCTACAAGTGATTTAAGTTTATCCTTCTTTGTGACAGAGTAGTATTCCATTGTGCATAAATGTAATTTACTTTATCCATTCATTTGTTGGTGAACAGAACAACCACATCCAAAATTTAGCTATTATAAAATTTAGCTATGATAAAGTGTGCTGCTATAAACACAGCATGCATGTATCACTAATAAGATACCTTTAACTCTTTGGAGAAGTTACCTGGAAGGGAAATGGCTCAGACAAATGGAATTTTTATCTTAAGTTTTCTGAGGACACTTCATACTGTTTTCCATAGAGGTGGTACTAGTTTACATTCCCACCAACAATGTGGAACTTTCCTTTTCTCCATCTCCTCACCAGTATTTATTATTATTTGATTTCTTGATGATGGCCATTCTTTCTCAAGATTGAACTCAGTGTTATTTTAATTTGTATTTCTCTAATGGTCAGCAGTGTTGCACGTTTTTTCACAGATTTATTGGTCATTTGTACTTTTTCTGTTCATTTCACTTGCTTATTTCTTTAGTGGGCCTTTTCTTTTCAGATCTTACTTTTCTTTTGAAGGATTTTATTTTTTTATTCCTTTATATATTCTAGATATTAATCCTATGTCTGGGGAATAGCTAACAAAAACATTTTCCACTGGGTTGGTTGTTTCTCTTGCTGTGCAGAGGCTTTTCATTTGATATAATAACATTTTTTGGTTCTTGGTACTTTTTCTTGTGCCATTGCAGTTCTGTGCAGAAAATCTTCACTTATTCCTATGTCTTCAAGAGTTTTACATATTTTATCTTCCAGCAAATTACTTGTTTTAACATTTAGGTCTTTGATCTATGGATTTTAGTTCAGTTCGTGGTGAGACATATGGGTCTAGATTCAATTTTCTACATGTAGATAGCTAATTTTCCTAGCATCATTTAGTAATTTCTTCTAATAGTTTCAGATCTTACATTTATATCTTCAGTCCATCTCAGTTGATTTTTGTGTACAGTGAGAGGTAGGGATCTAGCTTTATTATTCTTTATATAAGATATATTCAAATTTTTCAGTACTATTTATTGACATAACACTTTTTTCTCCAGTTCATATTCTTAACACCTTTGTCAAAGATTGATTGGCTGTAGATTTCTAGATCTTCTATTGCCTGATGTATCTGTTTTTGTACAAATTCCATTCTGTTTTAGTGACTATAGCTTTATAGCATATTGCAGGTAGTATAAGGTTTCCTCCTTTGTTCCATATTATTTTGACTCTTTGGGGTCCTTTGTAGCTCATTCCACATAAAGTTCAGGATTGTCTTTTTATAGATCTGTAAAAAATATTACTATTTTGGTAGGAATTACACTGAATCTGTATATTTGGGTAGTATGGACATTTTAACATTGGCTCTTTCAATCCATGAGCAAAGGATATCTGCTTTTTTGTGTCCTCAGTTGATCTCACCTCAACTGTAGAGCTCTTTCACTTCTTTGGTAAAATTTACTCTTAGGTATTTTAATTAGCTATTATAAATATAATTCCTCTTTTCATTTCTTTTTCAGATAATTTGGTATTGCTATATAACAATGCTATTCATTTTTGTATGTTGGTTATTAATTTTAATCATTTTTTAGTGGAGTCTTTAGAGTTTTTATATATAAGATTATCTGTAAGCAATGACAATTTGACTTTCTCTTTTCCAATTTGGATGCCTATTATTTCTTTTCTTCCCTCATTTCTCCCACCAATACCTTGCTGAATAAAAGTGGTAAGAAGTGGGCATCCTTGTTTTGGTCCAGATCTTTGGGAGAAAGCCTTTAGCTTTGATGGTTTTTTAATCTATGAAGTGTGTTGATCTCAAGAAGCATATATTTTTTAAAAAATCAAACACATGATAAGTTATATTTAAGAATTGTTTTCAACTAATATCCTAATTGTATAGATCAGTTTCCCAACCAGTGCGCTGATAATGGGTTCCTATGTGCTGAAATATTGAATACATTTGCCTCCCATAGTAAGCAGCCAAGATCCCATCTAAAAGACTCTGGACATGAGCAACTAGATACATTTAACTAAGTGGGCATTTAAATGTTTTATTTATGTGTGTTATAGAGTGCAAAATCAGGGAATACCTGAAGAGATACAGCTGGTAGACTCTTCAGTGTCTGAAATAATAATGTACTTAGTACAGAAAAAATTACATATCCGCATAAATCCATCCAGTAGTTATACACACAGAAGTAAAGTCATAAACAGAAGATATCAGATGTGAGAAAACAAAGTTGTTAATACTAAAAGATATTGTCCCCCAATAACATCTAGTAGCATAAAAAACATTGTCATTATATTGTTCAGTGATCCCTAAAATAGTGTTACAAGGATATAACAGACTTACAATAGGAACTCAGTGGACAAAGATTGAGAATGAACAATATGTTTATATATCATTTTTATCATAGGAAGTGGCGAGGCCTCCACTCACATAGATCCCAATGTATCTATGGTATTGTATGAGGAAACTACCCCAAAGGGACAAGGAACAGAGAGAGAAAGGGCCACAGCAATGAGCTATGCTGAGTGATCAGATTTGCCAAAACTGGCATGGAAATCCAAAATGAGACCTGGGTTATAGGGGAAAGTAACACATTCATTTGGGGATCTATTAAACATATAAGACACCTTGACAGTTTAATCTCAGTGGAGCAGCCTGCTTGATCCTTTAAAAAGTTTAGTCCGATCATGTTGCTCTCATTCAGAATTCTCCAGTACTTTCTCACTCTTGAGTCCTTAAATTATCTGCCACTCCCCTCCTGGTTTAATCCATTCAGGCCACTCCTACAGAACACCTGAGACTGGGTAATTTGTTGCTCAGTATTGTAGAGGCTGGGAAGTCACAAACAAAAGTGCCAGAAGATTCTGTTTCTGTTGAAAGCCTGATCTCTGCCTCCTAATATGGTGCCTTCTGTGCATCCTCACATGCTGCAAGAGGCAAGGCAGCTCCCTGCTACTTCATTTATAACAGCACTAACTCGTTTCATATAGGCAGAGCCCTCAAGACTTAGTCATTTCCCAGAGAGACCGACTTCTTAATACCACCACTGTGGGGATGAGGTCTTCACACGATTTTTGAAGAAACATACAGAAACTTAGTGCCTCATTGCCTCCTCCCTGTCTCCCTGTCTCCCTGTCTCCCTTTTTCCCTCTCTCTTTCTCTCTCTCCCTGCTCCAGCATGATGACCTACTCGGTGTTTCTAGAATATACCAGCATTTTCCTTGTGTTCTTGCACTCACTGTTCACTGAGCCTGAAGTGCCCCTCCCAGGTATTTTCGCTGCTCACCCACACTTTATTCAAGTCTTTGCTCCAAGTCACCTAGGGTGGCCTTTCCAGCCCTGCCCTCTGTAAATTGTGGCTCTTCTTATCCCAAGCATGTTGAAATCCACTATGCACTCTCCCATCCTTCTCTTGCTCTATTTCATCTCATACCACTTACATTACTTCCCTGTAGTACTGATTTCGTTGATGGTCAACCAATCCTAGATTCCTAGGATTTCAACCTCACATAGACAGATGTGTTTTATTTTGTTGGTTGCTGTATTTCCAGAGTCTAAAACAGGGCCTGACACAAAGTAAACACTCAAAAATATGTTTGAGAAATAAATAAATAAACATCATATTGGTCTGTAGCAGCCCCCCAGTAAAACAAGAGTTATAAATTTAGTCATAAAGGACAAGGATGCAAGGGGTGAGGGTACCAGATAAGTGGAGATGGAGATCTCTAAGCTCCTTGCAGTGCTAAGATTTTGATCTAAGCATGACACATACACACACACACCCACACACACACACATGCACAAGTACACACACATTCACACATGCTTCATAGACAACAGTATATGCCCTATTATTTTCCCCAAAACATTCATTTTGGAAGATATTTGGAAAATGTTTCATGGACAAATGTGTGTAGGGAAGGCTGTGTGCTCTCACTTGCTTGGATAGTCACAGTACACCTTACTGAAGCATTTGGGACATCTTAGTGTTTAAAAAAAAAGATTGATTTTGTTAAATACTCATGTTTCCCCAATACACTTTATTATAACATTCTCCTTAATATATAATGCTTAATTGTATATCAAAAAAACTTCCTCCCTTAAACCCAGTTTTACACTGCCATAACAACATCAATAATATTTTGTAAAAACTCAGTAAAACCATATAATATTTATATAGATGTTGCATATGTTTAATATTTATATGGAAATACCAAGAAGAATATTCTTGATATTAAACCTTTATTATAATTTTCTAAGTGACTATACCGATAATCTTATTGGTTGATCATAATTTTGATCCCCACTGTGCCCGCCTGATGATTTTGTTCTATAAAACTTCCTTTTAGAGGTGGACTTATTGTCAACCCATTTCAGACTCCTGTCTCTCAGGAGCTATTCCTGTTCCCCACTCCTTTTCTCCAGTAAATTATCCTATTGTTGAAAAAAATAACTTTATTGTAATGAGATTGGTTAAATATTTTTATTTACTTGATTTCACTTGCTTCCTACTTTCTGTGGTGCATAAGGGGCAGACATTACTATCCTTACTTAACAGAATATAAAATTTAATGACATCTAGAATGGGTAAGACTCAGCAAGGTCATAAAGGTAATAAGTAGCTTTTCCTGCTATTGATTTATTTCCTTCATAATACAGTTTTAAATACTATATAATACCCATCCTCCCTTAACAATAGATCATACCTCTCTCACTTCAGGCCAAGACATCTTTGAATAGGATTGTATCACATTAAATTAAGGGTGTAGGCTGTGGAGCCAGTCACCTTGGTTTGAAACCTAGTTTCACGCTTATCATTCATGCTATGGGCAAAGTAATTCAGCATTTCTGTCTCTCAGAGGATGGTGCTAATAATAGCACTTATCTAAAGGAGTCATGAGGATTAAATGAGTTAATTCTTGGAAAGTGCTTCAGACATTCCCTAGCACACCCTAACAGCTCAATAAGTGTTAGCTATTACTATAGAAATATGTCACTGCTTTTAATAACAACATAACTTCCATGACATGGATAGAATCAAATGAATTCAAGACTTTCCCTACCAACTCTAGGTTTTGCCATCTGTTTCTCTTCTGAAAAACAAACAAAAACACTTGGAGGTTAAAAGAATCCCAAGTGTTGTGTTGGCACTGATGGCTGGAATGAAGAACTCCCAAATGCTTCCTGGCGCTGAACAGGCGCTAGCATGCCTGTGGTGGCCTCGTGGTCCTTCTCAGGACAGCAGACTCAGTGTGGAAGTCTCCTAAGAACAGAGCATCTCCTGGGACTTGGAGTATTTCCTATCCGTGATCAGCAACATCTTTTCTTGCAGTATTTTGGCAAGTTTGTCCTCATTCCCGGCCAGAATCAGGAAGTCCAGAAGCACATGAAAACAAACAATACATAAGAACACTTCTCTCCAATTAGTCAAAGTTCAGAACAAAACAAGAAATTATTCAGCAATATAGGGACTTGGTTACCATTTTACCTTACTAATTACATCTATTTTCGTTGATATGCCCATCTTTTCTTACCCAGTGATTACTTTTCTTGGCAATGATTTCCATTAGACTGCTTTTTTCCTGAAGCATATTTAAGTATGGGAAGTTGTTCAGACAGGTTATCACTATATTCTGCAAAACCTTGCAGGCATTTTTATGACCTGGACTGTTCTACCCTTAGAGAAATTTTCAAATTATATTTTATTTTTTCTAGGGATTACTGCTTTTCTAAAGATTGGCACTATATTTTTCTTTAAAATCCCATCATTTCAATCATCATACTTGGACCAATTACAAGTAATTCTATAAAGTGCTACTTTTCAAAATTTTACTTAGCAGTTCAAGATCCACTTAGCATTCAAAATCTAAGCATCAGCTTCTTAAGAAAACTTTCTCAACTCCACGAGATGTGCAAGGGATTCCACTTCTGTGTTGCTGGAGTCACTCAACTAAATCCCATGAGCTTTTCAATTATTGTACCTTCATTTTCAGCAAAGTCTATGGGGAAGTCATTTCTTTCCTCTTGAAGCGCTCACCTCCAGAATGCAACAAGTTCTGATTTTCTTCCCATCTTTGTGGCTGTCCTTTCTTTATAGACTCCTCCTTTTTTCCAGCAATATTTTGAATGCTGTTAAGCCTGGTTGCTAGCGCTGTTCCTTTGTCACTCCGTTTCCTGGACAGCGTCACATACACACATAGCTCTCTTTCTTTACACATTTATCTCTACATTCAAAACATTCTCACTGAGTCCCAGGTCCATATGTCCAACTGCCTACTTGACATTTTTCTTTAAAATCTCAACAGCACACTCAACACAGCCAAAGATAAAGGCATGAATTCTCTCCCCCCCCAAGCTCATTCCTTCTAAAACTCTTTTTCTGTGATTACATAATCACTTAGTTATGCAAACAAAAAATCTAAGAATCCTTCTTGATATGTCACTTTTCTGTGGCCCTCATATTCAATTCCTCACCATATTTTAGCAAAGCTACCAAGTGAACATCTCTAAAATTGTCTCACTTCTCTTTAACAGCACCACCCTTCTCAAAACTACCATCTTTTCTCACACAGACTATCGCAGTGAGCTAACCAGTCATCCTTGTTCCCTTTGATCCATTCTTTGTATTGTATCCAAAATTGTTTTTTCAGTGTGCACATCTGAACACATCGTTTTTCCACTAGAATCGTTCCCTGACTTTCTACTCCTCTTGGACTAAATTCATATTCTCCAGCCTCTCTCACAAAGTCCTGAGGACTGGCCCACTTTGCACTACACCGCACCCCAATCACTTCGTTTTTTTACTATGACACACTGGGCTTTGTTACAGCATCTCAGATATGCCATTCATTTGCCACAGGACCTTTTATCAAGCACTCTTTTTGCCTAAAAGTGCACTAAGAATGTTCATGTACTATGTGGTTCAAATAGGAATACTTTTGAGTGTGAAAGGGGCCACTGTTACTAGGTAAAGTAGACAACAAGCATAAATTAATTAAGACTCTATAGGGCAAAATGGGTCATATAGTCACTTTCAATTAACTCCTACTCATTTCCCAGATCTCAGCTCAAATACATATTCTTAAAGGAAGCTCTTAACAGCCTCCCTAGCAAAGTGAAGTCTTTGCAACTTTCACAGCACAGCATACCTCTCTTCTGCTCCACTAGTCAAGATCACAACTATTACATTTATGCAAAGGATGGTTCTATGTTGTCCCCTCCATAAGACAGTAAGTTCCATGAGGCCAAGACTGTTGTCATGTTTCCTCATCAATGTACTTGCCTGCCTCAGATTCATGTACCATCAATATCATTTATATGAACTCACTTCTCTTTAAAAATTCTTTTTCTGTGATTAGCACAATCAATCATCCAGTTATACAAGGTAGAAAATCTACAGTTACTCTTGAAATCTGCCTCTCCTCACCCCTGGTACTTGAATAATTCCTCTGTATGCTCATTTTCTTTGTAGACTGCTTTCTTCCTCCTCTTTTACTCTCTTGAGCTCTTTCTTTTCTCTTTCTTCTGCCCCATCTCTCTATGTATTTTTTCCAGAAGGCTAATACACTTATCAAATACCAAAAGACATCTCTTCCCTAAAAGTGGCAAGTTATTTCTGAAAATATGAGTGTTAAATTGTTTGCCTGTATTCATAGAAATCTGGTTACTAAAGATCTGCTTTAAGGATATGAATCATAGCTTCAATTGTTATTCTAAAACAAGAAAGCATTTTAAATTGAAAATTTATATTTAATTTTAATATTGAACAGCAAATGTTTCATGTTCAGTTCTAACTAACTTTATATGGCTAGTAGGAAGTTGTTTTAAATGCAAATGTTTCCAAGATCTTTAATTATATAAAATCATAAAATCTCATGATACTCCTGAGAGAACCAAAGATATTCCAGATATTCCAGATAGTCTAGATATTCCAGCATCAAGTTATTTTCTCCTGTATACTATATTTACTACAATCCAGAAGTCTCTTCTGGACTGTATATTGTCTGAGTGTCAAGAGACTATCTTAAGTACCTCTTACGTATCCTTTTTCTCCTTACTTTCCAAAACTTCCTCGCCTACTTTCCAATATTTTGTATAATGTTTTGCATAGGCATTTATTGAAATGAACTAAATTAGCCTAAAATACTTCCCTGAATTTGCCCTGGAGCTGGCCTCAAAGTTCTACTAACCTGCAAGCTACCTACATCTCCAGTGTAATCTACGTTTCCTTGCCATCTAACCCGCGCCAGCAGGTACTCATGGTTTCCAAGCCATGGTCCACAGCACAGGTTCTCCTAGCCTTCATCTGCTGCCTTGATGAAGCACCATGACACACACTCCACCTTTAGGACACAGGCTTCAAACTCACTATTACTAACCTTGACATGCCCAGCCTGGGAAAATCAAAGGGAACCATGAGTAATGGCTCTGAAAAATGGAGACACTGAACTTGTGCAGGTGGTAGAAGGCAAGGGCTCCCAAGCCATCCCAGTGCAAGCTGTCCAGGGAAAGTTACTGAGGCCTAGAAGAGCTCAGACATATGAAACCCTTCAACTAGTGCCTGACACTTAGGAAATCCTCCTAAATAATGTCATGAGGGTGGGTAGGGACCTCAGAATATCAGAATAGTAACAAAAGAATGGAATCAATATAAAATATATGTATAATTATACAAAGGATTCATTATGTAGGCTTACAGGCTTAGAATGGAAGAGTCCCAGTGAGAGGTGGAAGAATCCAAAATGGCTGTCTGCGTGCTGAGAAGGGGAACAGGGTGCCATGCTGTGTGTGTGTGTGTGTGTGTGTGTGTGTGTGTATTAAACAAAAACAAATTTTGCTTTGGGGAGATTCTGAGATTAAAAGTATTATCCCAGATGCAAGGCATTGGTGTGCAAGCCTGCCCAGGGGTTTTCTTAGTGAGGGCAGACCCAGACTGTATTGTCCCTCAGGTATCTCCTGAGATTTTTACTTTCCCTCTCAATCTTTTGTAAGAAGATCTGTTCTTTGTGTTCTTTTAAGTTCTTTTACAGCTTCTTGGAATTCTCCTTAGGCATTCCTGCTGCTTCTTGTCCAATATCTTTTTTATTAAGTTCCTGTGTTCCCAGTAATTGAAACATTTTTTTTCCCATTTTCCCCCTGAAACACTATCAAGTTAAAGAATGAAGATAGCTCCCATTGTTCGTAGTCTGAGTTAAAGCCTACCTCACCTGCTTTGGAAAATAAAGCACTACTATTTACATATTTGCTTTTCCACAATTCAAATCCCAAAACATACATTTGTCACAGTGTGTCTAAGAACCCTAAGCAAAAGTTGCAAAATAGTACAGTACTGCTAGGGGAAAAAATATATTTTTTTTCTGGTTTTGATATAAAGATCAAAATTTTTAAAAAGAGGAGAAAGAACTTTTTCATGCATAAAGAAAACTTTATTTTATTCCTTTTGCCAAAAGTGTGGTCTCTGGATAACTTCATTTCTCTTTTTCCTACATACAAAGCTTTCTCAACAGCAGCCCAGGACATACAGCTAGTGAGACAGACCAATCAACAGAATGATTCAACACATAGTCCTTGATGATAGACTGGACCAGCCTCACTCAAGAAAGAGGAAAGTTAAACTTCCACAAGGGATCTTTGGGTATAATAGTCACTCTGGACCTCGGAAGATCACACTACTCAGCACATAATTTCTGCCTGAATTCTCTAAACTGGCTGCTTGTACTATTTCATAAATCTATGAAATTGCCCAGCCTTCCTCCCCTTTGTTAGGCTAGATAAACATCTAGGAGAAATCATTCTCTTAACTAATTTTGAGAGTACTCATCTGAAAGAAAACCCACAGTTGATGCAGTGCAGGCTGGTAAAAGTTTAAGTCGGAGATTTGGGGATCTGGTTCCCTCTGTTTCCATTTTGCAAGAGGTGACAGTGACAAGAATGGAGAATGTGCCTAGGAAGCCCAACCATAGAGCGTCTCCTTCCCCACCATATTCTGCTGTTCTGTGATTTCCTGTTCCTGACACCACACTACCTCATCCTCTTTGTTCATTAGGGACATCACCTCTATGAGTCCCCATCCCCCACAACCCTTTTATATCAAGAAATTCAGCAGCATCTTTTCAGTCCTCTCAGATGTAATAGAAGCACAGTAGCTGCTGCTCTGCCCCTGTCTGAGACCTACTCTCCACCCTGAAATGACCTCAACACCCCATGATTAGGACCAGAGTCTGGTTCTCATCATATGGCCCATGTTTCAGCCACTGTAAGTTGTCATCACTGTCAGAGTCTCCACCCTCTTTGCCAGTTACATAAGAGGCCACATAAACGTCTTCTCCCCAGCACAAGCTTTTATTAAACAGACACTGTGTAAGAGGCCAAGTGGGCAAGAGGTCCATCCGGAGCCACATCCCCAGGGAGGGAGAGGGACTGTCTCCAGGTCTGACTCCCGGAGAGAATCAGCTCAGCTCCCTGCCTGTGTTTGCAGCCTTCAGTACCAAGGACAACATGTTATGTTTTCAGCCTGAAGAAGCAAAAGAGCAGCAGCCTTTTCAAAAATAAGAATTCCCTTGCTGTTTGTTTCCTCTTGGAACACAATGAGAACAGACTGAGGACATGACTCTGAGCTGTCAACGCTTCCTCCCCGGCTTCCACAGCACCTTTCCTTTGCCAGGAAAAAAAAAACCTGCTGAGGTTAAACAAGAGCTTAATGAATAGTCAAAATAATTGTTTAACTTGGATATAAGGCCTTAGGTAAATAGATGATTGCTGGGGGCCAGGGGCCAGTAAAAGCATCTCGGCAGGACACCACTTGTGCTGTCCTTCGGACAAGGGCCGAGTGGCCTCCTCCAAGGTCAGTAGTTACTGAGTTACTTCTCTTCTCACCAGTACATTGAGGCAATTTAGCATCCGCAGGAGCTCAGAAAAGTAAGGAGAAAGAAAAGAACTTCCTGTATTAAAAATATAGGCTTGCAGCTTTCATCTTACTACATTAGAGCTTCAAATGAAACAGAATGTCCAAGATATGGAAAATTTGGTTTGCTTGTAACTTAACCTTTTTCATGCTGAAAATTTCTAAAATGCAGTTAGTTCACTTACAGTCATCCTGCCTCCTGCCTTACTAGTATTTTTAACATAATTTAATCCATTTTAAAAATAATTATTTACTACCCCTAGGAGCTATCATGAAGTTTGAGTAATGCACTTCTAAAACTGCAATTGTAGTTAAAGACCCAATAAGCTCTGAAGCTGAAACTTTCATGTATGATTTTGTTGTTGGTTGTTGCTATTGATTCATGTGTCTTACTTGTTCAGGTATTCTTTTATCAGCCTGCTTGATGGTTGTTTCCTTTTCCCCAAACCTGAGGTGCATAATGAAAATTCTGTGTCATTAAGAACTTAAGTAAATTAATTGCCAGCTAATTTCAGCTCTGTTGAATAATATTTTTAATAATTGCTTTCCATTTTGTACTTGAAAGTAATAGATGCCTTGCTGGTCCAGAACAAGATTCAATTATCTTATTCATATAGCCCTATCCACTGCAGTATTCATTGAATAAACCCATCGGACCGAATTTTGAATTCATCAAGGCAATAAGCTCCCTTGGTATTCAGCTTTTAGGAATCGTAATAACTGTATCTGTGTTATTGGTAAATAGCAATCAGAACATACATTGGGAAAGAAAAAAACTAATGCTTAGCTATGAAATCTTTTTTTTATAACATCAGAGACATTAAGAGCATGAGTTTGGAATTAGTACTGAATTTAGCACAACCACTCACTAGCTCCTGTGAGTTTGGATAAATTACCAAATTTCCATGGGCTTTAATCTTCTCAACTACGAAATTGTCTAATAAATTTAATACTATCCACTTTGGATTATTAGATTGACAATATGAGGTAGTACATATAAGATGTTCAGCACAATATAAGTATTCAATAAATGTTAATTCTATTTTTCATATGCATTAGAATTTCCTCACATCAACCCTGTAAAGTAGGCAAAATTGCTATAAATATATAATTCAAATATTAGAAAACTAGATCTCATAGTAGTAGTTATTGGTTTGTCCAAGATTATTCAATAAGAACCAACGCTAATCTTCAGTACAGGAAAGGATTCCTGAGTCCTAGGTGCCCTCCTAGTCTTGTGCTCCTGCCCCACCCCAGCCATTCTGCCCTGCAGTGCTGTCTCTCCTGTTTCTTAAATCTGAAATCCCACCTGATGGTGGGCCTGTCTGCCTCACACTCTCAGATGGACAACAGGAATAAATCTTGTGGTTGTCTTTAAAACCTACACCAGTATTACATAGATCTTTTATGAGAAGATGGTAACCCTCATAGTTACAAAGTCAAAAGCTGCTCTTTGACAAAACTAAGAAGAGAATACTAAAAGAGAAGTGAATACCAAATGGCAAGCTCAAGTCTCCTGAAAGAAACCTAAGAGATTGTAGCAATGGGTCACAAACACACAAGCCAGCTTCACTGACCAAATACCTGCATTTTCATCTAGGCATAAGTTTTAAAAGTATAAGTCTAGCTTACCATTATACATATAAAATATAAACTCATTTGCTGTCAGCACTGAATTTGTTTTATCATGTTAGCATGCTATGTTTCCTCAGTGGATTTGAGAATTATCAATTCTGTCATGGAAGGGGTGGGCCCTAAATTTTATTCCATTTTTGTTTTGTTTCAAGTTGAAAACAACATCTATACACTCCATAAGGGTAGATGCCAAAGGCATTGAGTAGAGAGCGGAGCCTATGATATCTAACAACCTGAATTTAACTCCGCTCCTAATCATTATAGACTTAAAGCACCACTAACTCAGGAAGCTCACAGAAAGTCGGTAGCCTTTCCTGAGTGTCTTTAATGGGTTGAAGTCCTTTGCTGGGACCTCAGGGAGAACAGTGGTCTTTGAGTCGTTCTTCCCTGAGCCACTATCTTCTCACTTACAAAATAAGGAAAAATAATAGGACCTTTATTCTCAAGACTATGTGAGCACCCAGTGAGAGAAAACCCAACAATAAATCCACCATGATGTTTTTGAAAGTGCTTTGTAAACTCTGGAGTGTTCTAACCATAAGGTACTCAAGAAAACTACAAGAAGGAAAGATTTCAACTCTTTTGTATGGTTTTCCTTCATCCATTGACCATCCACTCCAAACTCTCACCACAGTTAACAAGATTCTCTTCTTCAAAACAGATTCTATTCACATTTTTCTATCTTTTTTCTATTCATATTTTTTAAATATTATTTTAAAAGGGTGTAAAATTAAACACAACAAAACAGAACAGAACAGCACATACGAAAGCATAAATTTCAAAGCTAGACAACCAGAGATCTTCACTATCTGTCATATTGTCTCTTGTTTTCTTCCAAATGGTTGTCCATATCTCTGCATACAGGGAGCTCATACTAAATACCATAGCCAATCTTTTCACAAGATGTATAGTTCACTGGCTCCCACTTGCTATGTGGGGGAAGGGGGGACACCGGATGGCGGAGAGAACAACATGAGATGTCTGATTCTCAGCCCATGCACCGGCAGGCTCACAGCCACCCCCCAGAGAGGGGAGGAGCTCCTTGTTCTCCCGGCACCCCGAGTCAACTGCATGGTGCAGGTCCTGAGGCACCACGTTCTGTCTCCTGCAGGCCTCTGAAAGTCTGCCACACTCACCTGCTATTTCTTTCTGATGAATTGACCATTACACTTCCAAAGTTCTGAAATGGCCAACAGACCACAGAAAGAATTCTCTTTAGGTTCCTATTTGAAACCAGCAACTATAGCAATCTGCTGGCCTTGCTTCAGGGTCATTCTATTCATATTTTAAATGTAATTTTTCATCTCTTCCTCCTCTCATTTTAATCTCTTTTTAGTCAATCCATTTCTTTTTATTCCATAAATTATAACATGTTTTGATACCAATATCACAATACCATCTCAGACTCTACAAAACTTCATAAATAAGGCACCAATATAAAACTCTCCAAGAACGTACAGCTTGTACTTTATAATCCAAAGGAAAGCAAGTCCAATCTGTGAAGGGTATTTTAAGCATTGTCAATAGCGTGACTTGCAGCAGATGAAGATTTCACCAGGTGTCACAAAGAGAGAATACTGTCCCCCATCTCTGTTCCAGGCTAAGGTCCCGGTGCTGTTAGCTCTGAGATAAAGTGGTTTATGGGAAGTGCTCCGTTGCACCTGGAATTAATGCTCCTAGAATTAAAACCTTTCCAAATTTGGTTCTTCCAGAAGCACATTAGTTCTCTTGTGTTTCTCCCCTTCCCTAATTCCAAATAATGATAACTGGAAAATCTAGTTTCTGTTCCTGTCAACAGAAGACACTCGCTTCAAGTCTACCACATACCCAATGCCACACAAAGCACTGGGGAGAAATGCCGATGCTATAATGTACACAATCCCCACTGTGCAGGAGTTGAGAAGGACTAAAACAGCATTTATTTCCAGGCAGCAAGGTTTCTTTATATACTCTAACAATGGCATCTTGAAGCAAGTCATTGTCATTTTATAAATGAGGCACCTGAAGCTGAGAGAAATAAATTTCCCAAGATCACACAGGTAGCAAGGGGCCGAGCCAGATTTGTCCTAGCTCTGCTCTATTCTAAAGCCCATGTACTTTCCAAGCTATTTCATCACTTTCCTTGATTGGCAAGGCAGAACACACACACACACACACACACACACACACACACACACACACACACACATGAAAAGAAGGGTCCTTATTAAAGGAAGCCTGCAAATATATAAGTACTATAAACTCTAGGAACTCTCCAGACAACATCATAGGTGCAAGGGTGGCTCTGAGGCTAAAGTACCTGGAGCTCAGCTGGCCTCAGAACAGATCCTGATAGACATCTGTGAGGAGGCCTTGGGAGAAGAAGGGTGGGCACCAGTCTGAAAACAGAGGACTGCAAATAGTGACACTGTGAGTGATTAAATCTAAAACCAAAAGCTGCAATCCCCAAACACGATTTTTCCTTCCAAGTTTGGATGCTTGTCTTTATGACCCTGGAAAGTACAAAAACGATGAAAACTTTGCAAGTTGCCGTCATCTTCCTAGACCGGGTAAATGTCAGAGAGAAGTGGTTCATTTGTCAGTGCATCCCCAACCCAGTACCCTCAGCGTGAGCTAAACGTATCTTCCCACCTAGCGCTCTCTGAAGTAAGGTAAAAGAGAATCATCTTTTTCATGACATCTGCTTTTGGTGCCGTTGACACAACTGGTTAAGAGGATTTACGAAGGAAAAATGAATACACTTGGCAACGTCTTCAAACGTTTGTGTGGATTTTCTGTTTTCTAGGAGATGTACGACTAAGGGGTCAGACGGGGGTTCCTGCTGAACGCCGTGGCTCCTACCCATTCATTGACTTCCGCCTACTTAACAGTGAGTAATCAAGTGTACCTGGAAAGGAACAAACGTTTTCTTCAAAAAGAAAAAAAAATCCTCATTTCCCTCCGAGCTTCAAAATCCTTCGACGTCTGCCTGCCTTCCTCCATCTCCCAGCTGAACTTGAACCTTTTTGTCTTTCCATTTCCTCACTCGTGAAGTAATTCCGGCCCCTGCCCTATCTTTCAGGGCCTTAATGAGGCCTCAGTCCTCGCTGGACATCAGCATTAGCGTTGTAAATCTTAATAAGACTGAAACATGATACAAGAAAGCTATTATTTTCATTTTTCGGTACATTCCTTCTACCTTCATCCAGGACTAGAGTAGATGGAATTCTATTCTATTTTTAAAACCTCACAGAGAAACTGATCTAGAGTTGTACCATTACCTAATTCTCCTTTCTTTGTCTAATCCAAGCCCTTGAGACTTATTCTTGCATTCGCAGTCAAATTCTTCATCATGAGGTTCTTTTAGTTGCACGTGAGCTTTCTTCCCTTATCGTTACCTCAGAAATGCTCTTATTTTTATTTTTTCCTTCCATTACTACCCTTCTCTTGGAACTTTGTTCAAACATTGATTTAGAATTCTCTTAAGTTTCACTGGTAACTCAAACCAGGGACCAGTCATCCCTCTAGATTTCATATCTCCTATCATAATCATCCTTCACCTTGGGCTTGTGGTGGGTGGTGGTGGCTGGGGACCATGGATACATTTCACAATGTGCTCCAAGGTTTTTGGTGTTTGGTTCTCATATCATTCCCCATCTATAAATTTCAAAGTATTGGATTGTATCCACAGGGTATTATTTTCCTTTGGCATAAACAAGCTCAGATCAAGAGGTAATTTGATTTACCTCGACCCCTGGAAATTACTAGGTGAAATTATAACTTGCTATTTCTGATCCTTAAGCCTTGAAAGGCAAGTAATGGGGAGACAGATGTATTTGTATTTCTCCTGGTTTGTTACCCTCTCGTATCAATGCACAGTTTCAGGTTTTTAGCTCTTTTAATGACACAGAAGTTTGAAGTAACTCTTTCTATACTAGACACAGTCTTCCCCACCCACCACACAAACTCATTTTTACAATCTAGAACTGAGCCACTAGACCAAAGCAATATTGCACACAGCCAGTTGGGGCTCCAGTGGTATCTCTGACCCCTCCTAATGACCTGAAATGGTTTGTTTCAATTACCCCTTTCACAGTCTACACTAGATAGATTTCTAGGTTCCAGCCAAATGGTCCGCCAAGCATGACACAGATGAGCCAAGGGCCCAGTTCACTATTTTATTAGATCAGAATTCTCTAGTGGCATCATATTTTGAAAGTCAGAGGGAAAAAATAACCAAAAGCCCTCTTTCTAATAGCAGATGTTAGCCCAGTATGGTGGCACTAGCTGTTAATCCAAGCACTTGGAGTCTGAGGCAGGGGAATCACCATGAGTTCAAGGCCAGCTCCACAGGGAGACTCTGTCTTAAAAAAAAAAAAAAAAAAAAAAAAAGCAGATATTATTTTAACATAAACCATTATCAAATTAGGGAAGTAAGAGATATCTATCTGTATAACTCAAGGTTCCAAATGATTCTTTTTTGAATTTAATCTCAGCACTACTAAGCAAATCATTCTAACTGTGACATTTGTAGGTGGAAGTATGTAATATTTAATTGTCTGCATCACACTTCTGAATGTAAAAAACATTTGAATTTTTCAAAAATGATTTGCTTCTTTTACTTTCTTAATCTGAAAAAATACTGCAAAAATATATAAAAATCTAAAGAGAAACTTAGTGCAGGTAGTATTTCATTGCCATACCAGTCACCATATGAAATATAATCTATTAAGCAGCCGCCATACTGTCACCCCTCCTTGGGAGTCCTCCAGGATCTACTTGGGGCCTGGGTTCAGTCTCCTGTCCTGGCCTTGGAGGCTGCCTACACTCCTCCCATATTTCTCCCTACCTGTTGCTCTTCATGCTCCACCCATGGAAGGACTGTGTTGACTCTCCCTCCTGAAATTCCCTTTCCATTTTTCTCAGCACTCCATCCCAGATAACTCTTTCACCCATGTCCCTTTATTTACAATATATGCTAGGGCAATCCTGATTTACCTTCATTGTATTATTTTCTAAGGAGTCTTGACTTTTTCCCTAGATATGTAAAAGATGTCCTTAAATAGGTTGCAAGATCCTGAAGATCAGCCTGTTCATAGTTATTGGTCACTCCGTAGCTATATAATTAAGCTACCAAGTAGATTAAAGGATCTCCATAAAAAGATTATAGAAAATAGTTACAAATGTAAATCTTCTACTGCATTTAACTTGACAGTACAGATCAGACTGAAGAACTCCAAGGTTCTTCCTCGGAATAAAGAATTCCTTTATTTGTTAAACTATCTACCATCTTTCTAATGCCTGCATTCAACTGTCAGTGATTTGAAACTAGAATCCATATATCACTATGATCATTCCCCACTTTCCTAATTTAGCAGCTATAGCAGCTTGTCACCAAGTAGCAAGAAGGAGGTATGTGGGTATCTGTGTGAAATAGTCACATAAGCCATATTGTATACATCATATCTGCTATATTATACAGTCCACCATCTATTTAATTCTCTTTAATCACATTCATGTCCTCGGTGAGATTTGCCTGAATTACCAATGTGTGCTTTCTGCCTAAATGGGAAACATATGGTGTTGTTCTAAAGTTTTCATTTACTCACTGATTCCAATTCTACATATAAGTGCCAAAGTGATTCTTCATATCACTTTACCCTAATTTTGAGTCTATTTCTTCCAAGGATGGGCACAGAATGAAGTCATCATTTCCTCAAGTGTTTCAGTTTTATTCTCTCCCAAGGTAGAAGATAACATTACAGGAAAAACCAAGTGCTGTAGCCTGCATATCCACGTTTTGCCTTCCTGCAAGCTTCCTTCTAAAATGCTTAGTGAAACCCACACAACTGCCATTCCCCATCTAAAATACCCCTGGCTGTATCACTGTCTTGAATTACTGGAAAATGTGTAAGCAAAAGTGTATATTAAATAATAAGGGTTTTGCAGTTCTCCATTAGGTCCATTAGCCATAGCCCTAATCTGTCACAGCAGACAGGGACGACAGAATTAATATCAAAAATATCTTGTCCTTTTTAATACCTAGAGGACAAAGTCTCTAGGTAGTAAAAGAGATAACTGTAACAGAAGTAGGTACGCTAAATTTGTCCTCCTACCCCTGCATGTTTGAGTAAATAAAGTTTTAGTGAAACACTTCTGTGCCCCTTTATGTCTACATCTGTCATCTAGGGCTGCTTTCACACTACAGTGACAGAGTAGTCACAATGGAGACCACATGGTCAACAAAATCAGAAATACTACTTTGTCCTTCATGAAAAAAATGTTGCCAACCCCTATTTCAGATTTCTTAAACAGATTTAAGCATGTTTTATTAAATTTGCAGATTACGTGCAACTGAATCTATTTTCCTTTCTTAGTGTCATTTTTTTTCTTTCACTTCTTAGTACCATTGTTTTACTTTCAAGCATGGATTCAACATTGACTAAGTAGACATCAGATAGAAATATGAACAGAAAAATGAACCTCTCTTATGTGTCTAGATTTAAAATTCCAATATAGAATGATAATTTCCAGTTACACAAGCATTCTTCTGGAAGAGATGTCCCTTTTCACATATTTGGAAGGGGGAGAAACAAAATACTATACTTCCCCACCCTGTACCTGTTACCTACCAATAAGATGATTATATACCTGATTTACTTGTCATAATCCTAGTTTGTAGTTATTGTCAGGCATACATACTAATAATGCCATCTTTCATTCCCCATGATGTATGTCTTGGTTTAGACAACAAAGTATGGGTCAACTGCTTATAAAGATTTCCCACAAAACGGTACTTCAGTACAATGCCTCCCAAAGATCACATGCAAGAATAAGTTCAAGAGACTATGTACAACATAATGACTAGAGTAAATAATAAATGAACAGCACACTTGAAAATTGCTACAAGAATAGATTTTAAGTGCTCTCACCACAAAGAAATAAATGTGAGATAATTCACATGTTAATTCCTTGATTCAGTCATTCAATAACATTTAAAACGCCATCTTATATACCATAAATATGTACACTTTTATTTGTCAATTTAAAAAATAACAATAAAGTATAGGCACCCCCAGGAATAAACATTAGAAGAGACCATCACAAGAGATCGTCAGGTCAATAGAAAGACATGAGACAAACCTACTTGTTAAAAACCAGTTTTATTTCTTGTTTCTGTGTCACACAATTTAGAAGAGCAGCCTCTATGTTAGTTTCTGGAAGTTCCTCTGGAAATGTAGTAGCGAATCATGGTTCTAATGCCATTGTGTGGCACACAAGAAACACAGGCCTTTAACAAAGAGACCTTTAACAAAGAGAGTTACCTTTACACCCAAGTGTGGAGGGACAGAAGAATGAGAGAAAAGGGGAGCAATTATTTTTATTCCAGAAAAGGTGCTAAAACACAACTGGAGGCTAAAAGAAATGAAAACATAACAGCACTATTATCCCACTGCTGACTTCCTTGGGATGTATTTCTTTTACTAACTCTTGTTGAGAGGTAACAGGAGAGAAATTGTGGAGAAGAGTATGCACAGACAGGGACACAGGTGAGGAGGAGTTACAATCCTCTGAGAGCAGACAGCTCCTGCTGCCCCCTGCGCAGCTCTGTCTCCCGACTTAATATAATCAGTAGCCTGAGTAGATAATGACTAGGTTGAGACGTTCCCCTGGCAACCATCTCAGAACAACACAATGTGATTTCCACACGGCTCAGCAGAGGAAGTGACATGTGAAGAAAACATTCCCAGGGACTGAAGAGTGCTAGAGAAGACAGCACTTCAGCTGGAAACTTCAGGGCACAAACTTCAGCTGGCACAGAGAGCCTGGAGCTCCAATCCAGCCCCCAGGCCTTCAGTAGTTAGGTTAACTAGCTGTTTGGCTTTTTCCTGCCTGTTAATTTGTTAATCTTGATCTTTAAACCCTATTCCTCTAGACTTGCTTCTCCAGGTGGGGCTATTTCAGCTGCTCAAGAATGAGATCATTTTAATAGAACTATAAAAATATTTTCCTTCGCTTACTGTTTCCTAAATAGGACACACATATACATTTTTTATTTTTTATGAAGAAATAACACAAATACCCAAATGCCTTTTTTAAAAAATCTACCATCTAAAACATTTACACCCTGCAACCATTTTTCTTTGATGCATGAAATACATTCTCTGAAGGTCTTTCTACCAAAAGCCACCAGGGTGTTAAAATCTATTTGACTCTAAGCAATAGCCCCATCTTACAGATACAGGGGCAATTTGCCTATGAAGTCCCTTGTTTCAGAAGACTTCTTAGCACATGGTGAGAGTCTCTCGGTATTCTTCTTAAAGATAGCCTGTGGTGTCACCGATAAGAACCACACAAAGTGCAAAGGACCTGAGTGAAATGTCCAGGGCAATCTGAAGGCAGTCCTCCTGAAAGGAAGCCATCCCACCCCAGCTCAAACCTTGTGCTCCCCAAGTGGAGAAGGGAGGCATCAACTCGGATTCCTTCAGACCTCTCACCTTGTGAGTGCCAACATAACACCCCACAATTTCAAAGTTCAATATTTACCTTCCTGTAGAAGAAAGGCAAGGCCCTGGTTGTGTTTGTGGTGCTCTCTGGCTCAGCTGGATGGTGTTCCATGGTATGCATAAGGGCTTCTGGCTGCCAGTTCCCTAGCACTTCAGCTGCGGAAGTGCCAGGCCAGTAGGATGGTTAGCCACCAAAATGCTACTTCATTGCAGAAGGCAGAATTAAAGAGTCCTAAATGTTTCACTCATTCCCCATCACTATTCATTCCATCAATGAACATCAGTGGGGCACCTCCTAAGATAGGCAGCATACCACAGGCCAGAGATGCAAAGACAAAATATGCTTTCATCATAGCACTGCCCTGGAGGAATTTACAGAGCCACTAGCAGAAAAAGACTCTATATAATATAATATGTGACTTGCACATATATATAATATATATTATATATGTATTATATATACATGCAAGTATAATAAGAGTATATGTAGTACAAGAAATATATACGTTATACGTGACTCAGAGGGTTAGAGAAGGGAATAATTAACTCTTTTTTGGTGTCTTGGGACATCAAGGGAAGCTGCCTGTGGATTGCAGTGAGGTACAGGAGTGCTGCATGTCGAGGTGAACTTTTGGTGCCATGCTAAAATACACTTCGATACTTACAAAAGTAGAAAGGGTTGCCAATAATTGTCCAAAAAAAAATCTGACTGTCAAAGCAAAACTGTATTTTTAAAAAAGAGTTTTTACCTTCTAAAGTAAGGACTAAAAACAGTCATGGCCTTCTGCTAACCTGGCTGACATCATGTAGTAGATTTACATTTTTGTTGCTATTTTGAGATACATTCTCAATATGTAGTCCAGACCAGCCTCGAATTTGTGGTATCCTCCTCCTCTGCCTACCAAGTACAGAGATTACAGGCATGAGCCACCATGTCTGGAAAGTGAATACACTTTTTATCTGAATGATGATAAACAGAAAATCAAGTCAAGGAGTCCCAGTATTTCCTCTCAATTATCATTCATTCTTACAACCTACAGAGATTCATTTTATGCCAAAAAGGATGGGGCCAGGGTCCCCCAAGCCACACCAACAGCCACAGGACTAAGATCACCTTTTACAAGATAGGTAGCTTCTGCCTCAGACAGCAAGGGCTGTGGCCTAATAGATACAGTGAAAAAAAATATTTACACAATTCCTTTCCAGTTGATAAGAACT
This sequence comes from Dolichotis patagonum, assembly GCA_004027295.1. Lineage (NCBI taxonomy): Eukaryota > Metazoa > Chordata > Mammalia > Rodentia > Caviidae > Dolichotis > Dolichotis patagonum. The sequence continues at coordinate 73,337 of PVJX010001463.1, read as the reverse complement.
GGTGGGAAAGAATAGAACCAACTACTCCTCTTTGGGAATCATAGTCATACAGTGAGCCATATGGTCATGACAGGCATCTCAAAATCAACAACTAATGTATTCAAGAGCCCTTGTCTTTTTGGTTTATGATAAAGTTGATTTAGAAAAACACTACAAAGGTTTCAGTGATAAAAGCCTGCAAAGAAGTGAGCAACTGATTTTCGTGTAAGAAACTCTTCAGGCACTAGGGCTACCACTTCACCATCCTCCCATTATGAATTCCATTAGTACCCGAGTGGCTGTGTCAGACCTAAGTCACCTGCACACAGCACAGAGAAATAGCAATTTTCTACTGCAGCACTTTCCTGAGCAACACCTGAGCCTGCTTATTTCTGGTACACTAGCCTCTCTGGATTTCTCGAGACAATAAAATATAGAGGAGAGCAGGAGTAAAATTAGGTTTCTTTTGACTGAATTTACCCTATGAGTCACTGAGCCAGAATGACTTGTTTGTTCAATAAAATTAAATTCAACCTCCTACCCAGAATACGCAGAGTTTGTCCCTCCTGACTTCATCAATAAACAAAATGAGGGGTTATTTCCTCAAAGTTACAGAAGATCTAATTCCCCATGGCCTCCATTCTTTTAAACATAAGGAAAAACAGAGAATATCCCTTTCCTTAATATTGTTTCTGTGACTCCAAACTGAGGGTTAACTACACAATCAACAAGATCTTGTTTTCTTTGTAACTAGCAAACCAAATTGCCTTGGGGCACCTGGGTAACCTTGGGAGGGAGGGCAGCAATTACAGAGGAAAGTCCCAAAAGGAAGGTAGCCAATGACATGAGCCTAACAACAGCCACCACAATAGCATTAGGAAGGGAGCTGCTTAATCCCAGGCACAGCGTGCACTAGGCTGAGTATGCCTTCCTCTTAGACAGAGCCCTCTCAGGCTGTGGGTGTGGGTCTTTAGTAGGCCTCAAAGCGCAGGAGGATTGCTGTGAACATGAGTATTAACAAAAAGGCCCCTTGGAAACCCATCCAAAGGCTGCCTTCTCGCCCCTTCTAGCATGGTTGTGCCACCCACCACTGTGAGCACACTGAGCTCTTGCAGCGCCCCCGCATGCACTAAACCATTGTGGATAGAGAAAGCAGAGAGCAATACTATGAGCTTTGAAATCTAACCTGGGTTCAAATCCACTTCTTTTGTGAGTTTAGGAAAAATGCCAAACTACTTAATGTGTCTACATGTTGGAAAGAGATTATAATACCACTCTTAATGGGTTGTGCTGAGAAGTATATGAGATAAATATGTCTAGCAGCTCATCTTTCTTCTAATAGGCCCATAATGAATGTAATTGAACTTGTTATGTTTCTTCTCTACCTGTTAAGTATACTTCTTCCCAGCCACCTCTCCTCCTAGGAAGCATCTATTCACCCTTGAGCCCTAGCCCTGACATTATGAGCTCAGCAAAGCTTTCTCCCAAAGGTATAACTGATTATTCTCTCTGTGATCCCACCCCATCTCCAGGGAAGCATCTTCACATTGTAGCTGCAAACCCATGGAACCTGAACCTCTGGTACAGCCCAGTATTTGTGAAATATTCTGAGGCCATCCAATGCAACAAACCCAGCTCTGGACTTTCCCTAAATTCTTAGGAACCACTAATACATGTCAATTACATTATATATGTACTCTAATGTTAAATAGTAACAATAATAGCAAATATGGAGCCTTTAGGTACTACACACCATCTTATGTGCTTTGCAAAAATTGGTTCATTTAAACCCTATAAATCCCTATAAAGTAGACACAACCATTTAAAATGAGAAAACTGAGATCCACAGAGGAGAAATATAACCCACCCAAGATCACCACCTTATAACCTATAATTCAAACTCCCAAAATATAATTTCAGAGCATAAACTCTTATTGACAGTGCAATGTAATTCTATTTTATATATGAATTTAATGTAAAAAGACAATGCATGTATGTAGCCTATTACCTATACAACAGGTAGGTGTAATACATAATACATACATGACAATCCTTTTAATGGTTTTCATATAATTATTTTATAGTACATTTAGATCATTTCTTTTTTGATATTAAACTACTTTAATATCTTTGAACAAATATTTCTATAACTTAAACATCTAAAATATTAGATTTTTTCCTACAATTCCACTGGATTTTTCAATGTTCCTGCGGCCATGGCAGAAAGGGCAAATGACAGATTTCACTGACCAGCATCATGTTCTTTGACAAGAAAGAAAAGGGTGTGGTGGTGACAACTGAAAATACTTGAGCTGTCCCCAAAGAAAAAGGAAATGGAATCGCTATTGTGACAAATTAAAGTCAGATTTCTGTCTGCCACCAGTTGCTTTAATTTTCCTCAAGGGAGAGTTAGTTATTTCCTGTCATGCAAACTGCATCACTGAAAGAAACAGTTCATCAAAATGTTTATAATATATTAAATAAAAAGAAGCAAAATGCAAAATTGTATATCTATAACTAAGATCTCAGTATGTTTATAAAAATATGCCAAAATTGTAACATGATTCATTTTTTTGAGATCCTTCTTGTTCTTTCTACCTTTTGCATGCATTTCTTTTATAATCAGAGAAACTGAGACTATTTTTTAAAAGCTCAGTGTCCTCTAGAAATACATTGTTTTCCTTAAACTAATATCAAAACAAAATAAAGTTGCAACCAACAAACCTTATTTAATAGGCCACCTTGAAAATAACAGTTGGAAATTGTGAAATCTGGTGATTATCAAAAGTTAAATATGCTACTTTGTAATGATGTCTTGTCATGTAAAGAGACAGTTTATTCACTGAGCTTGAAATCAAAGTTTTTACAATGAAACAGGACCTTACATACTTGATAAAACTCTTCAGTGAAGGCTGTGTTCCCATCACTGTGACAAAACACCTGAGGATAACAGCATAAAGGAAGAAAGGTTTTTGGCTCATGGTTTCAGGGATTTCAGTTCATGGTCACTTGGCTTCATTGCTGTAGTGAGGCAGAAACATCATGGCAGTAGGGCATGGCGGAAGAAAGCTGCTCACTCATGGCAGCCAGGGAGGAAGGGAAGTAGGGGAGAGATGAATGTGCTGGTAGGCTTCCTCTTTCTCTACCTTTTGCTTCATCTGAAAGTCCAGTCTATTAGTCATTGCCACCCTCATTCAGCAGGGGTCTCCTTCTTCAGTTTGCTCTTCTACATGCTGGTCATCTCTAGAAACACCCTCACAGGTACACGTGGTACACACGGAAGTATGCTCTACTAACTTTTTAGGCATTTCTCAATCCAGTCGAGATGACAAGCAAGATTAACCATCACAAGTGCGCTCAAGATCATTAGAACCACAAAAAATAAAGCCGGCTAGTGACTCACTACAACACAGTAAGAAATGAAGATCCAGTGCTCAGATACTTGTCCTTTTTTCTTTCCACTCAAACATATGGCCTCTCTCTTTCAAACCTTACTTTAAAGATAAAAAATAACAACTACTTACACTGAGAGAAAAGGTAATACCAGGAATCCTGGAGAGTGGGTGGTGATGTCTCCAGGGCCAGATACCTGGACTTGCATTCTGGCAGCAGTGGCTGAAGGACTTGGATTCCTCAGGGCTTTCAACTCCTACAGTCGAAAAGGTGGCTTCAGGGTTGCTCCCCCTCCCCGTGGAATTATTGCACTGGATAGTGAGTGTGTACGGAGGTCTAGCAAAACTCCTGCTGCCGTATAAACTCCCAATAAGTGCAGGCTTATTTCACTGCTGTTATTTGTATTCCTATTTAGCCATTACTGTATGCATAAGTGCACTTGACTTCTGTTGAGAGCTCATGATTACCCATTCTCTATTTTCCATTGTTTTCAACAAATATTTATTAAGATCTCCTTATAATCCAGACACATCTCTTTCCCATGTGTGATTGTAAATCAAGAATTAGAGAGACTGAATGATGGTGGAAAAGCAGAGTTAGAAAACTGGGTCTTGTTTGTTTGTTTGTTTGTTTGTTTTGGCGAGAGGAGCTTGTAACAAAGTTTAAATTACGGTGACAAAGAGCTAACTGAGAAAGAACAATGGAGTCTATGGGAGCAAAAAGACAAAACTAAGAATAAAGTACCCTGAGTGGACTGGAGGGGAAGACTGACCTCAGGAAAAGAGGCAGCCCTCCTAATAGAGCAAGTGGGAAGGGCAGAAGGGTAGGGTAGAGACAGTTTTGTAGGTTTTGTAACAGAAAGGTAAGAAAGTTCCCATCCAATGACTTTGGTTTCTCTGTGAAGCAGCAAGCCAGGTAGAGAGTGCTGGCAAGTGGACAGGCTCAGGGGCCACCAGAAGTGGGCAGCCATGTATTTGTGGCACTTTTTCTCAGTGTGGCCCAGAGAGAGCTGGCCACCAGCACCGAGTCATCAGAGTACCAGCAGGAAAAGGGAAATTTCTTCCACGACGTGATGGGCTTTCCCAGCTAAGTCTCTGCTATTGCCTTACCCACACTAAAGGGCCAGAGCAGAGTAACCTGCCACACTTCCTGCTCCCCCCGCCAAGACCAGAACTAACCATGTGTGTGACTCCGCACTTTCCCACTGCTCATCTGTGCTCTGTGGTGATAGAATCTATCAGGGACACACAATAGTGAACACAAATTCCACCTGTCCCCGACATCTGTGTCTGTGCACACCCACCCCATTCCATCCACAGCTGGGGGTCAGCTGCAGGAAGACAGTCATGACCACAGCTAGCTCATGCCTTAAGAGATGTTCACTTCTGCACTTCTGTCCCGAGTGACTCTGAGTCCCACTATTCTAGAGTCTTCTCTCCCAAGAAGCATCAAGAAATTTGGCAAGTAGACACACTGACCCTAGGAGAAGTTTCAAGCCCTAGCATCCCCTTTCCCTCTCCCACTCACCATTTCTGACAGTCTTTGCTACCTGAGGAGGAAGAATGGCCCATGGTCTCTCTTCTCCTTTTCTCATTCTGTCATTGTGTGCCCTACCACTTCAGCTATATCTTCTATTTTGGGCACACTTCTTGGCAAGAGGAAAGGAAAGGAAAGGAAAGGAAAGGAAAGGAAAGGAAAGGAAAGGAAAGGAAAGGAAAGGAAAGGGAAGGGAAGGAAAAAGGGAAGGGAAAAGAAAGGAAAGGAAAGGAAAAAGGGAAAGGGAAAGGAAAGGAAAAAGGGAAAGGGAAAGGGAAAGGGAAAGGGAAAAGGAAAGGAAAAGGAAAAGGAAGGAAAAGAAAGGAAAGGAGACTCTATCCAAAGCAATCTCCCCTTGAACCAGATATGGTGCATCCTATAATCCCAGCACTCTGGAGGATGAGGCAGGAGGTTTAAGTTTGAATCTAACCTGGGCAACCTAGTGAGATACTGTCTCAAAATAAGAAAAATTAAAAATAAAAAGATATGAAGATGTAGCTCAGTCCAAAGCGATGATATCAATCTCTAACACACTCCCAACACACACACACACACACACACACACACACACACACACACGGAAGCTAGGAATGTAATTCTGCAGTAAAGCATTTGCCTGCCATGTGTAAACTCCTGTGTTTGATCTCCAGCACCGCAGAAATAGAAGAAAAAAAGGAAATAAAATCTCCACTGGAAAGACTAAAATAAATTCCTCTCATTTTTTGTGTACTCTTTAATTTATATATTTTTTTATTTTATGGGAAAAATGAAACAAAATTTTCAAACAAAATAATAGGAGGATAGTAGCAGTTAATACATTTCATATTATTATCTTCATGTACAGAATTGAAAAAAAATCAAACCCCTCAGATTCAAAGACCCAATCCAGAAATGGGCATCTGAAATGAATATGCACTTCTCAGATGAAGAAGCAAATAAATACATGACAAAATGTTCTGCCTCACTGGTCATTAGAGAAATGCAAATTAATTAAAACAACACAGATTTCATCTCACTTGGAAAGAATGGATATCATCAAGAAATCAACCAATAGGAAATGCTGGTAGAGCTGTGGGGAAAAGGAATCCTTCTCCAGTGTTGGTGGGAGTGTAGACAGGTGTAACTGCTATGGAAATCAGTGTGAAGATTCCTCAAATAACTAGGATCAGAGGTCCCATTCTACCCAACTATTCCTCTTCTAGATATAATCCCAAAATAATTAAAAACAGTGATATATGTGCATCCTCTCCTTTTTTTAAAGGAGAAAAGACAAACTAAATAATTTCCATTTATTGAGCAACTACTATATGCTAGAGTAAAAGTTAGAATATAAATGATGAACAAAACTTCTTAGGAGAAGTCTGCTACACAACTCACTATAATACCAGGTAAACTGGTGGGTGCTGTGAGGGTCCCACTGGAAAAAATACCAGACATTCTAGTGAGGGACCTCATGGAAAGGGTGGCATTGGAGAATGATTGGATTTTTGTAAGTGGAAGTTTTAAAAAGTGCATTCAAAATAAAGACCAGTAGTGAGAAAATGCTGATTTCATTCAAAGGATGACTGCTTTCAGGTCCTACAGTGAAATGTGTAGTGTTGAGGGGAAGGACTTGTACAGTTTCAGGGAAGGTAATCAAGCTGATGAAAAATCAAGCTAAAACCTTTACTAAAACAAAGAGAGTTCATTAGAACCACACCAGAGAACCTGAGTGAGCTTATAACTTACACTGTAAAAAAATGTAACCTGGATGTGGTGGTACACACCTGTAATCAATCTAGACCTAATGACTTATCAAGTCCCTACCTCAGATTTTTAAAAGTGTAAAAGGTGCCAGGAGTGTAGCTCATTTCAAATGTCACAGGTTCAATTCCTAGTACAGAGTAAAAAAAGAAAGGTGAATTTCTAAAGGTGTTGTGAGTGAAGAAAAATATATTTTCTCTCCTTCATTCTTTCATAGAAAGTGTTTGCTCCTAGTTAATATTAAAAGTAAGTTACAAAGACATGGCCAGTTACTCTTGAGTGTTCCACAAAAATGCATTCCATCTTCAACATACTATCCCAACAATCCATCCTAAAAACAGGATTTCTTTAGCAATGCGCTTTAGAAAAAACATGTATTCCTCTCAATGTTCAATTCTCCTTCATGTTTCTGGCCTAGAAATTCCAGGCAGCTAAATCTGGCAGCAATCTAAATCTGTACTATTGAATATTGTAACTCTAACTCAGCTAATACTTACTGAAGACGTCTTATGTGCTAGGCACTTCATATCCATAGTCTTATTTATTCTTCTTGAAAACGCGGTAGGCAATTGAAACTATGCTCAACTATAGCAGAGTAAGAGATATGGTGTTAGATACTGTTGATGTCCAGTTGACTTAATGTAAAGTACTGTGTTGCCTATGTTGTCCTCTTCTGATCTGCTCTGTACTGCCCCCTTTTGTTTTATTCTCTTTTAAATAAAAAAAAATTAATAAAAAAAAAAAGAAAACGCGGTAGGCTCATTAATTATCATGATCCTCTGTTGACACAAGACTTCAAGTCATCAAATACAGAACTCACGTAGCGCTGTGGGGCTTGGCCAGTGAAAGCCTTCCCATGGTCTCTAGATGGCATCCTCTATCAGCCCCCTGTCACACCTCTGCCACCCTCCCTGCAGGTGCCTGCTCCTCCTGCAGGAGTACTGGGCAATTCCTGTCCATTCATTTACTTCTTGATAGATTTTTGCTGAGCACCTCCTGTGTGTCAGGCACTGTTCTTGCTTAGCTTGAGCAATGCTAGGGAAACAAAAGTTCCCTCCTTTAAAAGATCTCAAATGAAAATTAAAAAAACTCATCTCTTGGAATGTTTTTTCTATCACATTTATTCCTCTTGATTACAGCAATAATAATTCCTTTTTCTTGGTTACATTTTTTCTATTTCCATTTTTATTTAGTTTTTAGCATATTTGCAGTACACCGTATTTACCTCCATCTTAGAGAGTAGGTATATGTACCTAATATGTATGAACTCTTTTATTTCCTCCTTCCCTCTTCTCTGTATTTCTAGATCCCCTTTCCATTTGTAATATTCTTTAAGAGGTAATATTAAGTCTCCAGAGTTTCAGCATTCTTCTTCATAATAATGACAAAATATCTGTGCATGAGTGTGTGCGTGTGTGTGTGTGCATGTGTTGCCAAGGATTAAACCTAAGACTTTCACAATGAGCTGCATCCCAGTGCTGGTCATTTTCTTTGGGACAGAGTCTTGCTAGGATGGATTGTTGGAGTAGTAAGTATGTTGAAGATGGAATGGACTCAAACTTGTAGTCCTTGTGCATCACCCTCCCAAGTAGCAAGAATTCCAGATGTACACCACCACGCCCAGCCCACTGCCAAAATATCTTCATATCACATACATAATCATTCTCAGAATATACAGAAAACAGCAAAGTCTAAGCAAAAAAAAGTCTTAAAAGACAAAGGTTGCTTAATATATTGAAAGTCAAGCAAGTTCTAGTAAATTGAACGTTCCCTGAACTGAGAATTGCTAAACATGAAATTATAGCATAACTCAAATCTAAACAAAAAAAAATACTATTTGAGTCATAACTTAGATTTCCTTTGGTGACTTCCCATAATCTTAGAATACTTAAGAGTCAATTATTTTAAACACTGATTATTAACCCAAACTTCAAAACAAACTTTGTGAAGGGCTGAGCTTTCTTATTGCTAAAATTTCCACTTGCTGAACAGATAAAGACCAGTGGTACCACCTGAGATTCTAGAAATACTCTAAAGCACTGAGTTTTTATTTCAGCTCTTTAGAAATGACTAACAGAAGAAGACAATAGGTGAATTTTACCTAATGTTAATAGCTAGATATGTAAGAACCACTCACTAGATGGAAATTAATAATAAGATGTGTCACCAGAGCCTGATGACAAGAATGATTGTCTTAGAATATTTTTGAACCCTCTAATTTGAATAGTTTTCACTACCTTAAATCACCTTTCAAGATTATTTCTAAGTATCTTAAATAGAGAAGACTAAGAAAATAAATACCTATACTTTTTAAAATAATAATTAAGAGGCTCTGGCAACCATTTATCAATGATACTGATGGCATAAAGAATAGGCAAGGATGACTCAGATGTGATTTAAGGACAATTTAAATTATATGTGAAACATCAAAACTTGGATGGAAGAATTAAGAAACTCTTAAATTCTATTCCCTCAATTATGGAACATATAATATTAAATGGGACTGAGAAATATGTCCCAAACATCAACAAAATAGTATATTGTTAGAAAAGCTATGCAAGCAGACATTAAAATAACTTCAGTATTGTGTATATAAAACTAATGCCAAGTTACATGATCTGCTATGCACATCCCCTGATACTAATCTGTAGCCACCTAACTAATGTAAAGTTTAATGTAATATCCCTATTTCCTTCTTAATACCAATGAAAATCAATTTTGCTTTCATTTTATAATATATTAATGAAGCATAACTTCCACAAATGAAATTACTTTATTTTGCTTACTGCTGTATCTCAGGACCCAAAGCAATGCTTTGTACCTAATGAGGCCATGACAAATATTACTGAATGAATAAACAAATTAAGTTGTTTATTCAAAAAGATCTATTGGTATGGATGTCTTACTCTATACATGACTTGCTGACAATAGTAGCTGTGGAGTTTGTCCAATTACAAGCAGTCTTTCGAAGACAAGCTCAGAAAAGGGTATTGTGTCAGTCTGTTTTCTGTTACTATAACAAAATACCGAAAGCTGGATTCTTTCTAAATACAGGAAGCTGATCTATGTCACAGCTTTGAAGGTTCAAAAGCTCTGCACAGCTCTGAAAAAGGGTCGCTTAGCTGTGATGAATGGCATCACAAGTGATGAATGGCATCACAGCAGGAGTGTGTGCAGGAGACAGAAATCTTTATAGCACAAGAAGAAAACCAGAGAGGATGGGGAAACACCAGTCTTGCTCTTTTTTTATAATAACTTGGCAGAGTCCCATCAGAACCTCCTTAATCCTTCCTGAGGGCCCTACCTCTAATGATCTAATGATCCACTAGGCCCCATGTTTTAAAGGTCCTATCACCTCATCAAATTGCTACACTGTGACCAAGATTCCCATTTTAACCTTTGGGAGGAGATGCATAATCCATAACCAAGTCACAGCAAGTGTCTTCATGAAGATTATCAATATTACATGATATAAGCATTACTGGTATATTACATCTATGCCATTCTACTTTATTTGTATTTGCAATCAAACAGTATTAAAGTATCATTTTAGAGTACTTTTTTTAAATAAAAGAACATGCCATTTCTAAAGAACAAAGAAAATTAAGAAGTACTACTGGATCATCCTTTGGCCTTCAGTCTTATTTTCCAAATCTTTAAATTTTTATGGCACCATTTTTCAAAGAGTGGTACACACACTAAAGGCTAGATGAGGTGGCATTTTTGTTACAGAACAACTTTTTCCTTTTGCTTTAATCATTACATATTTATTTTAGTATTACTAAGAAAAATATAATTAATGTATTTTATGTGTTTTATTGATACCAAGTTTATGTAGGATACATAAAAGTAATAATAAATTCATCAGATTTTTTAAGGAGAAAATATGAAGTGAATAGTAATGTTGGCAAGTGTGATTAAAAACCATAATAAAGTCAAGTGGATGAATGAACTTGAGTTAGTTCTCACTTGGAACTGCGCCCCTCAAAGCAAATGCTGTATTCTGGAAGAGTCTTCCTAGGATTCAGGCAAGAGCCTACCACTTTCAGCACCTTGTAAGCTAAGTTTTTATCCAGTAAAATGGTTTTTAACCTCACAGTCAATACCTCCTTTCTATCACATATTTTATAACAGCTTTTATTGTCTTTTAAGGAAATCTGTAGCCTATTTTTTCACCAAAGTTCAAAAAATATATAAAACCCTAGCTGTATTACAAAGCAGATATACAAGAAAAGTAATTTATGACTTAAATAATGTGCAAATTTTAATGTGCAAATTCTTGCGCACTACCACCCTAGAAAGTATGATGATGGAGACTTTTTGCAGCTACATATAGAGCAACTGCACATCTAAATGTATCAGAATCTAATGTAGATTGACACAGGTGTGTTATGTTGTAACCTGGTCCAATATCATAAGCAGTCTTGCCACTGGTCATTTTCAAAGATGGAGAGTAGCATCTGAAAAAGTTCTGTCCACCGCCTCCCTCCCTTTCCCTCCTTTCTCCTCTTCCTCTTCTCCTTTCTCCTTCTCCTCCTTGTCCTCATCTCACTTCTCCTCCTCCTTTTCCTTTTCCTCCTCCCTAAGCCCCACTTCCCATCCTCCAGAAACTACTTTCTTCCCTTAATTTACATAGTAGTAGCTTTCCTGAAAAGTCAATACTGTGCAAAGGAATACTTTATGCTTATACATAAAACAGAAGCAGTTAGGTTCCAAATTCAGATTATTAGAGACAGGCTTTTCCTACACAAATACCTGCTTGGCTTCTGAAAAATTGAAGAAGATGCAGGACAGTTCTTTGTTGTGTGGAACATAGCCAGATTCCTTCCACTAAATCCCATTCTGGCCCTTCCATCATTTTCACAGCCAAACATGTCCCCCAACATTCCCTAAGTGCCTCCTATGGAGTAAGACCTCCCACATTGAATTCATAAATCCCAAAAGCAGTCTTAGGTTTATTTATGTCTTAAGTTATTCAATAGTCACGAAGCTACTTTTGGATTTTCATTTATCAGTGATATGTTCTGGTTTTAAAGTGTCTTAAACATAAAATATAGCTTCTATAGTTATTATAATGTTCTATTTATTATTAGTACTGCCAAACAATATTTTAAAGATGGTAATACTAATATTATTTTGAATGTTTTAAAATTTTATTGTCTATGGTTTGTTAACTGTTAAGTTTCTCTCAAAGTCAGTAAAAGAATAAACATTCTTAAATTTCAGAAAGTTTGGTTGCTCTTAAGAAAAATATTTGAGTTAGGGCTCCTGAAAGAATCTGAAATTCAGTATAACTAGAAATCTTGTTACAGCAAATTAGATATCTTTTAAACGATCTAAGCCTCTCAGGGCTGCAAATTTTGACAGCATAGTTTTAAAAGCAGATTCTTGGCATAATGTTGAGTGAGTTTTGACCAAGTCATGCTGAGAAATTTGCAACTACAGTGTTCATTGGGATGTACAAAAAAGAGAAAAAAATTAATGAAAACTTTGCAAAGTGAAAGATCTTAAACTTCATTGAACTTCTGACCTTCGAGCCGTGTTGCGATGTTTCTGACACCTGGAAGAGTTGGGGGTGATCTCCAAACAGCACACACACTCCACACTTCGTATTTGCAACAGCGTGAGGCCTGTCAACCCCCCCAGGTCATCAGGAGGACAGACTGCCACTTGTCATTAGCAAGAGTGTTCTTGGAGATGCTGAGAAGGTCTTAGGCAGGCCTTGCTTTTAGGGGCTGGCATTTAGAAAATGCCATTTGTACCCATTTGGAAAGTTGGTTTAGCACAGATGTGTGAATCAAATGTGCCTCATAAGAGTCACCAAACTGATGACTTGACATCCATCCCCTTAACTCTTATCCGAAAACTGATCCGCTGGGCCGGGGGTATAGCTCAGTGGCACAGCACCTGCTTAAGCCAGAGCAAGGTCCTGATTCTCCAGTACCAAAAAAAGAAGGAAGGAAGAAAGGAAGAAAGGAAGGAAGGAAGGAAGGAAGGAAGGAAGGAAGAAGAAGAAAGAAAGAAAGAAAGAAAGAAAGAAAGAAAGAAAGAAAGAAAGAAAGAAAGAAAAGAAAAGAAAAGAAAGAGAGAGAAAACTGATCCTCAAAATAACTAACCAGGTCCGACTTGCAAATATGGAAAGCCTGAAACACTCACCTCAGTTTCAGGTAGGTCATGATTTTAAATTAGCTCTAGGGTATGTGACAGATAAAATGTCAGTTCATTAAAGGTGTGGGAAATGTTTTAATGCCTGTCTTACTTGTTATAAATTTTTCCCTGAGTTTCTTTTTTTTTTTTAATTTTTCCCTGAGTTTCTTAGCTTTTGGCACTGTGCTTCTCTGCCTCTAAACCTAAAATAATGATAGGTATCAGTAATTCAGATTGTTTACTGTAAGAACTAGGATTCTGAGGCAAAATTACCAAATTGATGGCATTTTTCTTTGACTTTCACACCTTCTTTGTTCATTACACTGTGCTAAGTGCTGGGAATTAAAGGTTAAAGTATAGCCCTTACACTTAAGGAGCTAATACTTTAGTAGGTAAAAGACACAAGAATTGTAGAGCCGACCAATTGTCCATGAATGACTGCTTTACTGAACATGAGCTGGGGTGGCAGTGCTGTGGGGTGCCCAGTTCAGAACACCCATCACTGAGAAGGACCAGGAAGGCTGTACCCAAACACCGTCTTTCTCTTCCCCTGGTCCTTTCATCCCACTTTCCCGCACAGCCTCCCCATGACTTCCCTTCTGAGCTAGAACCCCAAGATTCAGCCGTCAGCCCCCTCCATCAGAACCTATCCATCTGGCATTGCCTGCCTAATTACAAACAAACTCAAGCTAAGGTATTCACTTATTCATTAAGTAAAACTTTCCAGATGATGTTTGCATTCTGTCTGGAGCTGTCCTTACACACAAGCTGTCCTAGCCCATTGTGTGGGTTAATTTCAATTCTTTTACATAAAAGACTAATGAGTGGAAGAACTAACACCTAGGAAGAACTAATCTCCTTTTAAGTCAAATGTCCTCAAAATTACACTCCGTGGAGAGTTATTGGTATTGAATTGAGGGCCTTCGCGCTGAGCTACACCCCCAACTTTTCTATATTTTATTTTGAGACTGGACTTCATAAGCCTCTAAGTTGCCCAGGCTGAGCTTGAACTTGTGACTTTCCTGCCTCAGCCTCCGGGAGTGCTGGGATTATAAGCAGGCACTGCCACATCTGACTAAAATACGTTTTTATTCCATTTTACTATGGTTTGAATGTGTTCCACAAAGTGTACATGTTAGAAACTTAATCTCCAATGCAACAGTGTTGGAAAATGGGGTGTTTCAGAGGTAATGAGATCATTAGAAGCTCTTCCCTCCTGAATGAGTTAATGCACTTATCATTTTCGTCTTCACAAGAGTGGGTCCCTGACAAAAATGATGAATTCAGGCCCCTTCTGCACTCTCTTGTGAGATTATCCCTCACCTTCTCACCTTTAGACACAAAATGATGTAGTAAAGACCCTCGTCAAATGCAGGCTCCTTAACCTTGAACTCTCCAACCTCAAGTATTATAAGAAATTAATTTCTCTTCTTCAGAAATCACCCAGCCTGTGGTTTCTGGAATAGCAGCAGGAAGGGAAAGTAACTGGAGGTCCTGGCGGGTGCAAAGATTCCCCCACAGCCACTGTCTCCAGCTGTTAGCCACCATGGAGGAAGAGGAGTGAGTTTCCCCTCTTGACAGGGACCTAGCTGAAGGTAGAGGCTGCATCTTCCAGATCTTTGATGCACCAGCACCTAGCCTAGTGTGTGAGCAAAGGAAACCCTCAGTTAATGTCTGCAGAAGACAAAAGAAATGAAGGGAAGCATAAACTGTGAGCACAACTCTGCCCTTCGTTACTCTACGAGTCCTTAGCTGAATTTGTCCTATAACTGTCATGTCCATGCCTCCCTTCCTCTGCACCTCCTTGTTCACACACAGCAATTACACTCTTTGTTCTGAGCAGTCCCACACTAATGAGTCAGGAGAGGAAAAAGCAAGGGAAACCTCAGCACCAACACCGGGCTTTCACCAAGACCACCTCCAACAGGTACCTGAATGCCCCCTTCTTCTCATTCCTTCACAACTGCTCTATCCCCTCACTCTCTCTGCCTTGCCACATGCCCCAGATACATCCTGGGAACCACCTTGCCTCTGTCCCATACTAGAAAAACTGGATTCTGACTCCATCAAGGGTGAAAGTTAAATGAGTTATCCCCTGTCTAAGAGTGGAGAACTCACTAGCCAACCTCTTCTTGTTCATAGCATTCACCTTATACTGCAATTTCTAGGCATTTTCTACTAAAAACTTCCCTTACCCATCACAGCTAAAGTAAAAATAAAAAGTAGTGAAAAGAATAAAGAACCCATCCCATCACGTCCCTGTGGGTGGTTGAGGGCAGAAGCACTCTCTCGCATGTTCTGAATACGCAAGTCCTTCAGTGTCTCACACACGGTGGGCTCTCAGTGGATATTTGTGGGTGAAGCCTTCACACATCGCTAAGGACGAACTCACTTTATCCCTCACATCGTGTCATGTGCGGACAACTACTGAAGAGTATTACAGGCACTAACATTCCTGACCAGAGTATTATTTATCATTACAAAGGCGGCCAAAAATATTTAGGCAACACGTAGAAGACATGTGTGTTTTCTAGAGGGAAGAAAGAAGATCATGAGTCATGAAACACAGATAAGACCAGGCTCTGAGATGCGTCTCAGTCAGCAGACCGCCCCTCAGGTACAATTTTAGGTGACTTTCAGGCTCCAAAATGGTTAAACCAGAGATCTATGCACATCCTGTCAGAGTTTTATTTGGAGTGGCCTGTTTGCCCAAGCACCTCCCACTCTTTCCCTTCCCCACAAGCGGCCACTCTGCTCTATGTACACAACAAAAATGTTTGTCTTGTCCAAAGCTGCAGGCACCAACCAGTGTCTGTGAATTTCTTTGGGTAACAACATAATAATCAAATCACATTAAGTCGGTGTCAGTAAGACATGTGTTTTCAATTTTAAAACCCACAAGTGATTTATTATTCATTTCCTAATATTACATTTGTACATTTAGTGACACAGGAAAGTCCAACTTTTGCCATGAAGTGATTTCTCTGGTTGTTTTCTAGTTATTTTATGGGTTGTTTTTCAAGATTAGCATTTCAGTATTTCTCACTCTGACATTCCTGTTCAATGACACTAATTTTAATCTTCAACATTTAATTAAATTTCTACTGATTTTAAAAGGCTTGTAGTTATGAGTTATATTGAAACTACCTTTCTTTGGCTTTGCTTTAGTACTTATTGTGGTAAATAATGTAGACAATCTACCCTATTCAATTTCTTACCATCTTGTTACATGTAAGTACAATGTTCTATAGAATTTTTTAATCTTCTACTTTCAAAACTTTATACACACTGGAGAATTTCCCATTTCTGTTTCTCCCATCTCATAACAACCACTATCCCACTTTCTGATTTGGGGAACTTAGCTACTTTACTATAATTTTTAAAGGAAAGAAAACTTGAAATCCCTTAAGAACTAAGACATCACTGTGCCCCAGAGAAAATAGGGTCCTTAATCATTTCCCTTTCCCATGAAGACCAGGATATAATGAACAGAGAATCAAGTTTATACAAATACAGGCTACAGCCCCTACTCTGCTACTTATTAAACTGTGACTTTGGATAAATTACTAAACCTTTCTGAGTCCATTTTTCCATTTGCAAGATGTGCTTTTTAATTCCACCCTCACAATACCCACTTTTATACAAATTAAATGAGATGACAAATGTAAATCACCCAGTAGGTGCTCAGTATTTTCTAGTTTCATCACTCCTAGTCCCAAGTCCTATTCTATCTGTGATTGCATATATAAAATAGCCAGGTGTGTCTGTTCCAGATTGAGTACCTCTGTTTGTCTTTGGTGTCAGCTCAAGCATTCATGCAGGGGACACTATATTAATCATCCAAAGCAAGTCTTTCTTCTCTCTGATCTACTTCAGTATAAAAACACATAGCTTTCCATGGCCTGATACTGTCTTAGTGAGGCCTTGTTCCTTATTTATGAACTACACTAAGAGCTATAGATATGATTACTAAGATGCTGCTATGTTGCATACAAAACCCTCAGCCATAAGAGGTCAGTCATAATGCACAGGTAAACATCTGGAGTTCTCTGTTGAACTAAGGGTAGGTATTTACATGTAAACTTATTATACCCTAACCATGTGTAATACCTTAAATCAGAAGATCCACTTAAATGAAATATAACTCAAGGAATCAACCTACAAGGAAGCATGCACTTATACAATGCACTTTCTTTCCAAAGAACATAGCATAAAAGATCTTTTTCCACAAATTTCTAAGGGTTAAAATTCCTACCCAGGCATCTACTAATGAGTAAAGTTAATTCAGTACAAATCTACCACAATTCTAAAAATCTACTTATAATCGTTCCAAAAAATCCAACAATTCAAAAAAGAGAGGTTCAAGTTCTTCTACTGAGAATTACCTCTGTTATCTGCTGTGTTTGATAAATGAATCATAACTGCCCTGGAGAATTCAATTTAACAAGTACGTGGTTGTCAGGTTAATGTGATACGCTAGTAAGGAAATGCACTTAAACTTCAATCAAATCACTTCACTCCTTCACCCCTTCTTTTGGTGAAGACTTTTTAAAGCAGGCACCGTAACAAATAGGAATTGGCCTTGCCCAACAGCTCTTACTAGAGAGTGCAGTGTCAGCCTACTAAGGCAAACTAGTTACCAGAATGCCAACTGCAAAGCATTAGGACTCCCAGAAGCATCTGACCCAGAGGTGAAGAGGCAGTCACGAGATGGCCTGCTGAAGGATGGATGGTGTTTTAACAGGTGGAGATAATATTTGATTGCATATTGAAGCAGAAAACCACAGGGGAACAACAAAAGCAGAGACTTACTTGTCTACAGGAGACCAGTGGGAGATAAAAATGGAAAAATAAGTTGGCATCATCTTGTGGAAGGCCACAAATGCCAGAGTAAATAGTGTAAACTTAATTAAGTAGACATTGGGGAGCCATTGTAGGATCTGAAGCAGAGGGCTGACATGGTAGTTGTACTTGAGGAATAAATCTGTCAGTATTGGGTGAGGTGGATAGGAACGGATGACTAGAGGCAAAAGATTAGCCCGATATTCTAGGATGAAGCTGTGAAGTGGCAGACAGAAAAGGAGAGAAGCAAAAGTCCATTACAACATACATCTGGAATTTGCATAGTGAGATTTAACAGTCCAAACATATATCTCAAATAAAAGACCACATTTATTTAAAATATATGCTGAGAGCTAGGGAGTTAAGGCAGCAGTTTTTAACCTCTGGAGACATAGAATCAACTAAAAGTTAGGCTGCCTCAATTTGCTTACCGCAAACCATTGCCCTCAAAACCCTGGATTTGCTAAACATTTCAAACTCAGAAGCGGAGGGCTCAATAAACCCACATTGTGCCTGGCACATATTTCTTCTTTGGGGCTGAGGAAATTTGATCCGCTTCTTACTAATTCGTTTAAATTCATTCAAACTGGGATTTTGAGAAACCTTACTGCCCAAAGAAGCCTTAAGAGCTTACTGACTTTTTCCCTCTTTACAAAGAGGAAACAATCGTTTTGCAACTATTGCTGACTCCGGAAGTTACAGTCATGCTCTCCATCGGATGGAATGGATTTTCATGGTAGGCAAAATAATAGGCTAAAAACAGATTTTGCCAAAAGCTCAGTGTGCCGTGTGGTTGAAGAGAGCAAGCATCTGACCTCTTGAGCACTTCCCTCCCACTGGTGCAGCAGGTGTGGACGCAGATACAGACACCTGAAGGAGGAGAAATCCCTGCTGTTCTGTGACTCAAATCAGCCATGTTGGTTTTCTTGTCACTGTCAAGAACATGAAAGAAAAAAAATAGCAATTGAAGAAAAAAACTTAAATGTTAAAAAGTTAGATCCAGAGAACAGTTTTACCCTGCCTAAAAGACTTTCCTCTTCCTCCTCCTCCACCTCCCACTCCGTGGTGGCGTTGAAGCAAAGCTGTTCTCCCGGTGACAGCCGTCAAGAAGTCGTGAGTGTTTTTTCGTACACAGAAGAACTAATGTCACAGGGCTTTAATACATTCTATTCAAGACCTGAGTGTAGAGAGCTTAAAATAACATCTTAGATCCTTTAAACTCAGTTTCCAACTTCAAGTTAAATGTTAAAGTGATCGTGTGTTTTATTTTTGTTTAGGCTTCTTTTTCCCAGTATTTTTTTTCTTTTGGTGATTTGTTATTAGTGCTGATGATGTTTTGTTCTGTACATTTTTATTTCTTCTTTAATATTCACAACGGATTTTATTTTTCTGTTGTGTATGAGCCAAGAAAATATCCTTGATATTAAAGAATTTAATTTATGCTTTCTGTCAATCAAGTTGCTTGGGATGTCAGAAGTCACTGGCAATGACTTTGTCTTAAGTAAAATGTCCACCCGTGAGAGCGAATCTCCAGACTTGAGGCTATAGATCACATAAAATACTCGCTTGTCATCATATGAGAGTTTCTACTCACTGTATTTTGGCTCTGAGAACATGCACAGCAAGAAACGAACAGTATATGGCCCCTTGCGACCACTGGATGATTTCTGAGAGGCTAGGGGAGTCATAGTATTTTATTTTAAAAGACTTTTTGGCAGCTGGTTCTTTTATGAATAAATGGAAACTTCAGTATCTAAAGATGGTAAACTGTGAGAGGGGAGATTTGAATACTGAAGTAATTACAGCCAAGAATAAATTATGAAATTTGGTCAGAACACAAGAAAATGAATCAAAGTGTTTAATAATTTGAAATAAGCACTACTCTCATTTAGAGACTCACATCTTTAACACGTCTTCAAAAAAAAAAAAACTAGAACTCTCCACTGCAAATTCTGGAAACCTATCAATACCATTTTATACACACAGCCTCCCTTATTTTTTTTTCACTTCTTAAAGTAGGCTACTTAAAAATTATTTCTACAGGGCAACCTCATCGTAGTCTAGGTTACTTCGATCTTAAAATCTCTTGTGTCTACATTCAAGAAATATGCAATCCTGGACAACACTACAAACCCTACACTAATAGAATGTGTAAAAGGAAGAAAGAGTTATGCTATAAAACTACTTGCTTGTGCTTCAGGACACTTAAAGTAATTAATTTTGTATCATCTTTTTTAAAAGCTGAATATTGAAAACTGAAATTTCCCTCTGATCTCTCCAGGGTTCAGCATTCTTGAACTTAGACTGATGGAGCACACACATCAGGAAAGTAATTTAATTTGGTCAACATGTATTTCGCACCTATAACTTGCAGGACATTAGTGGAAAACTAACAGGAATCTAGTCTCCAAGAACTTACAGTCTAATAAGAAAACCAGACCTGTGAATAAGAGCAAACTTTGCACCATACTGGGAACAATTGGGTGTTAGAAGAAAAGTCAATTAAAGCAAAGGGTAATCACAGGAAAGCCTGGGCCCCGCAACACTACTTCAGGGTTCATTTAAGAATTATTTCAAAAACTAACACATGGGTTTCATCATCTTACCTTTCAAAAATTGGGTTATTATTTTAAAAGAGCATTTGATGATGATGTTGCGTGAAGTAATTGAATTTATTGTTTTTTATTACATGTAATAGTTGAATGTAGTACTTGGGTAATATTTCAATGTATGTACACAGTGACATGACTGTAGTTTATGACAGTGTATTATCAATTTAAGAAGATATGAAAGAAAGGAACACAAAAGCTCTAAATATAAAAAATGGTAAGAATGGGAAATGCTAGTTTTTCTTTTACTGTTTCCATTATATATGATATGCACTAGAAACCAGGGGTTATAACTTTGATGAAATGATTGCTGACCTTAGCTGTAATCAGTCATTTATACCAATAACTCTAAGGTACAAGATATATTAAAAGCTCTAAAAGAGTCCCTGCCTGGCAAGCATGAGGTCATGAGATTGATCTCTGGTACCAAAATTTAAAAAAAAATTTTTTAATTAAAAAAAAGTTATAAAAGAATAAAAAAGACTATGAATAGCCACTAGCCCAGCAAAGAATTTACATGGTAACAATTAGCACAATAATTAGAATCATAGAGCATTTGTTAAAATATCAATAAGATATTCCACTGGACTGATCCCATAAAGTGCTAATATTAGGTTTATGTAGTTGGATCTCCATGTCTGCTTGCAGCCAGTTCTGCTCATTTAAACATACAGACTTTCTTTGTCCTTGGTATCACCTCAGTGACTCCAGCACCAATTATGAATCGCTCAGCTTCCGGGGACAGTTAACATATACCTTGTTATCCATATCCACATATCCACACACACAGCTGGCAGGAAAGCTCATCACGAGGGCGTACTCAGAGCTTTTTCTTTTTAATCACAGATACTGTATTTATAAAAGGTTTAATCTTTCTCTGCTTCTCCTAATACCAACATTCATCAGCCTTTATAACAAAAATATGCTACAGAGAAGGTCCTCAAAAATCAAAATAATTTTATTAACATTTTTTGCTCCTAAGCCAAACTCAACTTGTAAAATTTTTAAATTACCATACAGGCAGTGCCAATACAAATTTCATCACCCTAAAATTAGTACCAGAGTAGTGCAAAAATGTGTTAATACATACATATTTGTAATATTCAGAAAGCAGCAAGTGATCAGAAAATGAATTTAAGGTCAGTGCTTATATAAGGTTAGCTGATGAGCCATTCTAGAGCTTCTTTGTGTAAGTATTCCAAATGAAGACCATAAAACAATAAAATCCAAACAATGATGCATTAAAATACTTGTCAATGCTTTTAAATAATGACTTTTATTACATAAATGTCTTAAATAAATTTAGCATTTCATTGCTAAGTATACTACTAAGGTTCCATAGATTTTCCTAAGCTGAATTTAGCTGAGCTATTATTGCAAGACCAATTAGCAGAGCTAATCATTAAAATTTCTACCCAGAAATGTATATCATCATCTCCTAATTATCAAAGTAAATATGCTAGTTATCCATTAAAAATATTTTTGGAAACAAAGATGTCAGAACCTATTCAGTAATTGTGAGATGCATTTGAGAAAGCAGTACCTAATATTATCATACACAATGAGGACTCACTTCCAGGTAGTGTCTCATATGGAATTTTTTTTCCAAATGTAACTTCACCTATTCACATCTTAGTTTTTCATTATCTCACCTAGCACAAAATGCTCCTTAAATGATAATCAATTGATAAGTAATCAATTGATAAGTAAGATTTAAATAATTTTACTTTCCTCTGCATTATTGTATGAACATTTACAGGACTAAATTCAGAGTTTTTCTTCCATTTAGTTTTATCTATCCCCTCAAGAAAGAAAATTAAACATTATTATTTTCATAAATAGCTATCTAGCATCACTTCTGAATCACTGTCTTGTTGACTAAATAACTTATGTAGAGGTGCTAAATGGCATACATAGTCTTCGGTATTTTAGAAAACATTGGTCATCAATTAATTCTGAAACTTGACAAATGTCTCCTTGCCCATCTCAGACATCAAATTTGAAAGTGCACCAATAAAGAATAGGCATCATGATAACCAATTCGTTGTCAGACTTTGAATACTCACATGGTAAATACCTTTATGTGCTATATTTTAAACCCACAGGTTGGCATAAAAATTAACTGTAAAAAGCCTTATTGATTAGACTGATTTAATTAGTGTATATTTTTTATATTATCTGAGTTTATACTGTACTTCAAAGATACAGGTCAGGACTAGGGAGAGGCAGTGAAGCAATGCTCTGAGGTTCTAAATTTAAGACAGTACCAAATAACTCAGGAATCGATTGGGAAATATCTTTATACAATGTTTTAAAAATAAAAATTAATGTCAAAAATTCCATGAGAATAAAATATCAAAAATGTAAATAAAAATCAGAAAAGATCTGCATTCTGTCATACTGATAGATATTTGACTAAAAGATTTAAAAAAATAGCTGGGGAAGATGAGAATCTTTCTGTTTTCTTGCCTGATTTAGGATGAAAATGGATCCAACCTTAATACCTCCACTTCATATGATCATCGGTTCAATAATGTGGTATTTTTGTCCAAATAGAAATTTTAGTGAATAGTAACCATTATGTCTTGTCTTCTATGTTTAGCAAATATAACTTTATTTAAATATTATTTTAGCCATGAGTCATTTTAAACTGTTATACTACTTGGAAAACTCAGTAGACGATTAAAAAGAAATCATCCATAATCTCAATTTGCTGTATTTGTGGCATATTTCCATCATTCAAGGTTTTCTTGTTGGTTCCTGATTCTCTTAAGTAAATACAGACATATTATTAATTATAAGGAAATTTTCCTATAGTATTTTAGAAAGTAGGAATTTTCATAAAATATAAAAAAGAAATGGATCATTGAGTGAATATGTCCCTTTAAATTTACCTTATACATAACATTGAAATAATCGACTTCTTTTATTCATTCAGGGAACTGATTTCAATCTATATGGAATTATCATCACATTTCCTGTTCTAGACAGTAAAATTAGTTATCTGGACTTGATGTTTCAAATTTCTCTCTTCCTACTTTCTTTCTTACATTTTTTATCATTAAATAACTTAAAATTTATATAAAATTTTCAGGAACTGAACAAGTCATACATATTTTTCCATATGCATCATTGTTACATTTTGCAATATTTGCCTTACTGCTCTTGATTCTTTTCTTAACCACTTGAGAATTTGTGGCATGCATCATGTCTCTCTGTCTCTAAATATTTCAATTTGCATTTCTCAAAGAACAAGTTTATACTTTCGTGTAGCTCCACTGTCACATTCAAGAAATTTATAAATACAATGTTATTATCTCATAGATAGGTTCATATCCAAGTTTCACCAATTATTCTAATAATGTTATTTATGTAGATTTTTCTCTGATCCAGCATCCAGTTGAGGATCAGGGGTTACATTTAGTGTACTATCTCTGGGAGCTGTATTATGAAACAATATCGGACGTTATCATCATTTCATGACATTGACTTTTTTGAAACACACAGCCAGACTGTTTCATAGAGTGTCCTTCAAGCTGAGTTTTTCTGACATTTCCTCATTATTGGAGTCAGATGTGCATTTTTGGTCAGGCGCAATACAATTCATGAGTTACATGAGAAAGTGTGAAATGACAGTTTCTCTCTCCTCTGAATATTAAATCATTAGTGAAGATGGTGCACCCTATATATTTGTCATTAACAACTGCCTATTTTCCCCTCTTTCAGTGCATCATCTGCAGGGAAATGCTTTATCTTGCAGCCTTTTAAGTTTGCCTTTATAATTTTAGTATCCAGCAAAGATTCTGGCTTGATTCAGTTATTACTATGATGGATGAAAAAAATGATAGTTTTCCAAACATATCATTTCTATGTATTGGTTCTACCAAGAAGAGCTTTCATTTTTAATTTATTTACTCACTTGCTTACTGTGATATGGATTCATTGATCCCTATTTTAGTCAATGGTTTATAACCTATTCTTCCATTATTTATTCTGTGGCTCAAATTTTCCCATACTCATTCAGAGGGACACATTAAAAGTTGTCACCTCTGTCATTTTTGAATGAGCGTATCATTTTTCAAACTCTCCTTTATTTTCTGGCATAACAAGATGTTATCATTCATCTCACACCTTTCCAGCTCCAGTCCTAGAATTGGCCTGTCACCAACATGGCCTGATTCCTTTTAACAAGAAATCGCATTTAAAAACCAAAACCTGGGTGCTAGATGTGCTCACTGCTTTCGGGGTGTATTGCTTGTAGACACAATAAAATGTGCCCTTTGGATATAGTTCCTGATCAACCTGCGTCTTCATTGTACCTGACCCACTGGCAGCGTTTGATACTTGGGTGCACATTTTCCTCCTTGAAGCACTTCCTCATTAGGGTTCCCAGAATAGATGTTTTCTTGATTTTCCTCATGTGATGATCCTTCTCTGGCTCCTATAATTTTCCCTGCTCTTCATATCTCTTCTTTCCCCCTTCTTTTTTCCCTCCTCTTCCTCCACCTCTCTCTCTCTCTCTCTAGGTCTCTCTCTGTCTCTCTCTCACTCTCTTGTTCTCTGTGTCTCTCCTCTTTTCTCTCCTCTCTAGTCACACAGAACATCTGCTGTTGCTTCCACATGCCAGGACCAGGGATACTCCTACTCCTGTCAGCTCTTTGAGCTAGTTCCTCTGTGTGGAAAGTGTTCCCCCCAGACACCTGCTTTGCCAACTCCATCACCTTCAAGTTTGCATCAAATTGCACCCTCTCATAGCCATCTCTGACTATGCCCCCACAAACTCTGGTCCCATTCTCTGCTTTACTTCTTCCTCCTACTACACTTACTACCTTCTTACGTATTACAATTTATTTATTTTTGTGTTCTACATTGTCTTTCTCTTCCAAAATGTAAGGTCCATGAGGGAAGAGACAATGGTTTTTCTTACTGAAGTATCTAGAACTGAATGAACTCACAAAGAAACTAGAACAGCGTGTGTTCCAAAGGAGGCATTCATTTTTTAAAATAAATAAGTGAATCATTTTATCCTATACTTTGGCTTAATAAAATCATGCAAATGAGTAAGACCATGCCAGCAGAATGAAGTCCCTATATACCATTTTTAATATTGAATTGTGCTTATATACTTCAATCATACTCCATTTACCATTTTATGTTTGTCTCTTTTCGTGGATGAAATCTAAATCTATTTTTAAATGAAAATAATTTTAATCAGGCAACATTTCCAGAGCACAGTAGATCTTGCCAGCCCTGAATTGTGCATTTGCATGCATAATACAACCTGAGAAATGAATAGATGCTAGTCATTCACTGCCATCAAGAATATCCATTGTTTCCTCTGTTTCTGGCATTTGTTTTGATTTTCGGGTTCCAAAGGGGAAAGGAGAGATGGGGGAAATGATGACAGAAAACAAAATTACTTTATATGTGAGCTGTACATTTTCCTACTAGATTTTTATCTCCATACCCAAAAGCAGCAGCAGGTGTCACCAATGTGGCCATAGAATGACTCATAAAACTTCAGTGGAGATAAGACATACCTTGACAAATATTCAAATAATGTGCCTAGCATATTTCTGGACAACCACCATGATGTCACAGTCAAGTGATGAGTACTAAAATATTCCTATTGCCAAATCAGACATTTATGACTACCAGTGAAAGAATATATACTCCCTTAGAAGCCAAGCATCCTTTCTGCTTCTTGTTTGAACATATTTTCCTCATAGGTGAAAGAGTTCATCAGAATGGAGAGAGTATGGGGTGATAACTTGGTCTAAATTTTTGAGCCCCAGTTCCAATACAACAGGAAAAAGAAACACTTATTTCAAATGCATGCAGAAGTGTGTAGATTTCACATTTCAGCAAAAAAAAAAAAATTTAATTCATATATTCCGTGTCTTCCAAAAGTACATTCATAAATATCTTGACATTTTAATAAATGCTATATAAAGAAATACAATTTATGGTCTAGAACAATTTCCCATATAGCATTAGATAGACTATATTTAATTCGAGTTAGTCCTTAAATTATTGAAATCATCTTTTAAATCTCTCTCCTTTTAATGCATTATTCTTTACACAGTGAATAAAATAAGCTCTGTTTAAAATATTTCAACTTCTGTATTTGGTTACCTTCCACAGATACAACACACTCAGGGGAAATTGGCACCAAGAAAAAGGTGAAAAGACTGTTAAGTTTCCAAAGATACTTCTATGCATCGAGGCTGCTCCGTGGCATTATACCACAAGCTCCTCTCCACTTGCTGGATGAAGACTACCTTGGACAAGCCAGGGTAAGCCAGTCACCCCTGCAGTAGCCTGGTGGCCTGGAGTTTGTCCTTAGATGGCAACACCTGGATCTGAGTCCTACTGTGCTTCTAAGAACCTCTGTGACTCTGGGGTAGTTACTGAGCACACCTGGACTTTCCCCTCAAATATAGTTGTGTGAAAAGACGTATGTGTAGTTTCCAGGAGTGACAGAGAGGATAGAATCTACAACTGTGGCTTTTGCATCGATATTTAATTCTAAGTATGGAGTATTTTTAAAAGGGAAATATAATAACAATTGTGCATTGGACAATAGGGCTTCAAATTACCCAATGTTTTCAATTACCTACTTTTCAGTTTCCTATCCAATGTTTAATTTCACATTGGGCCACATTAATGGAATAACGCGTTCAGCAATTGTTTTCACTTCATTTTTTGCAATCCTCCTTCCTTCACTATAGAGTAGCTTGTGATGCAGACATCTTACTGAACCACAGTTTGACAGATACCACACGGGCTCACCATGAATGAGCACCGCACCAAGCACCGTGCAGGACTACTGCAGTTGATACTCTGAAGTGGATGGCATCAGCCACATTTTTCAAATGAAAAAACCGGAGCACAGAGAAGTTAAGGATTGTAGCTAAGCTTCTATGACCAGGAAGAGACACAAGTAACAATGGATCAAGCAGTAAAACTCCAGAGCTTGTCCCTTAAGCTGTCATTAGAAAATAGAGTAAGATTTGATTTACTCCAAACCAGTTGTACACAGAAAATAGTGTGCTATTTCCAATTTTTTAATTGTTTAATTCACTATGTCTCAAAGTAAATGTTTGGGTCTCAATATGATTCATTTGGGTGCTATTTTTTGTTTGCCTTTTCAGCATATGCTCTCCAAAGTGGGAATGTGGGACTTTGACATTTTCTTGTTTGATCGTTTGACAAATGGTAAGTTACCCAAAAGGATTTTCACTAAAATATACACCAGAAAGTGGGATTCATTTCATGAGACACAAAATTTATTTTTAAACATGTTAGTCTTTTTTTTTTTCTTCTTTCCTCACTTTCATAAGTCTATAGTCTCTCAAGAAGGACCAGACCAAGGGAAAAATAAGTTAGATGAAGAATGAGGACTGAATTTAACCTTAGAATCTTGGGACAGTTTCCTTCTGACCTTGATAATCCCAAAGAAATTAGGAAACCACAGATTAGATTCTTTCTTTGCAAAAATACTTTGGCCACGCTTGAAAGTAGAAAGTTCATTTTTGGTTGATGAAAACTGGAAACATAAAAGCCTATCTCACTGGTCCTGACTTACAGAGCAGGCAGTGCAGTTTTTAAGCATGATTTGAGTCTGCCCTATTGCAGGTATTGCTCAAATATGTTTTTCAACATCAGAAGAAAACAATTGCTAAGAATAGAATGTAAAAACCTAGGCTGCAGCTAAAAAGAAAAGTAAACATTCTTATTGGTTTCACTTTTTAAGTTTTGGGGCCCATAAAAGCCTTCCTTAAGAAAATAATTATATCTTAATATATTTTCATCTGTTCATAAGCTTAGGGAACCAATGAAAGATGTTAGATTTAATGCTGATGTTAATATGTCTTATCATCTACCACACTTGTACTTTAAGCCATCACAGATGGTTTTGTCATCATTTTATTACTCGGCAAACAGTGTGAAGTTAAGGTCATAAACGGATCTTTACACCAGGGAAAGGAAACTGGACCATAAGGGCATGGATCCCGTAACTTTGCGTTTCACTGTGCTCAGTTCAGCTGAAAAATGAATACTGACAAATGGAATTAACTGTCGACAAAAGAATTTGTCAAATATATTTGTTTAAAAGAGAATACAATTATGATCATCATCCAAATATGAAGTGAATATATATCACAGATTTTATTAACTCAATTAATTAGAGATCTAGTAAGATGCTATCACTCATGCAAAAGGAGAATCCAAAGAACCACCTACCTATATGCAGTAAGAAATGCTGAGATGAATTTATAAGTAGCAGCAAAATCAAGACGGGGAAATCAGTTATATTTCTACTAGATCAATTTCATTTGTAAGTCTATGGACAAGAATCATTTACCATGTTGTTTGTTATCTCTAACATGAGAGTTGTGAAATAAAAGACAATACATTTGCAAAGATATATTGAATGAGGTATCCAGAAAGAGTGTGATTAGGGAACTCCTAGTTTTCCATTCAAGTCATCCAGGTTGGTCCATTTCAAAGACTTAAATAAACTCTTAAGGGTTTTTAAAATTCAAAATTATTATTCTTAAATAAACAATAATAGCTTTTGAATGCTTACAAGCTATTATAGCTTCAAGTGTGTAACTCTGCTGGCTTGCATTCTAAAATACCTCCAAGTCAAATCTCCTCTCAGGTGGTTTTTCATAGGGGAAAAAATAGGCTAAAACTGTTAAGTGATAGCATGGTTTAGATACCCCTGTAAATTAAAGTTCACTGGAAATGTTACATTTTAAGACACTAACTGTGGTTTTGTTAAAATATGTACATATATTTATACAGCCACACATGTATACACACAAGTGTCCTTGACACTTCGGTAAGGCACATTCCTTGTTCTAATATTTTTATTTCCTTTATTTTAGGGAAAAGATCTGAGCTAACTTTAATTGTAGAATAGGAGAAAATCTAGATCATAGTAACAATATTCTCTATGCTTGAATACTTTCAGATCCAAAGCGGGGGGGGGTACCTATCAAAGAAGCCTTGTTACAGGGAGACTTTGGGTCTTTATTTTCAGTCTTGATATTTTAGTGGTGATTAAAGTTAGCTAAAGTAGATGACTCTTTTCCTCTAGGAAACAGCCTGGTAACGCTGCTGTGCCACCTCTTCAACACCCATGGACTCATTCACCATTTCAAGTTGGATATGGTGACCTTGCATAGGTTTTTAGGTAAGTCCTCATATCTGTACTCCGAACCTCATCCCCATAAGGCAAGAACTATATCATGGTGGATAAAGGCCTCGAATTAATTTCAAAGGATCAAACGGTTTTAAAACATCATTTGCCTAGCTTAAGTCATTGATAAATTGTCTACTTGATTAATTATCTTTATAATAGATTAAGGACGTATAAGCAAACCATCAAGAAACATACTGCTGTCAAAGAAGATTATAATCTGCTCTTGTGTTAATAAAAACCCCAGCAGTGTATTTATTTTCAACTCATTCAGTGCATAAGTCAAAAATCTTTAATGTGCATCTTCTAAAAAATAATTATAACTACTATTATGTAGCACCTACTCTGGGCAGAGAACTTTAGATAAGTTATTTCTAACCATCTAAACAGATCTGCAGGTTGGACTTTATCATCACCATCTGGCCCACAGTCAAGGAGAGGTAATGAGAGGTTCCATTATATGCCCAAGGCCAGTTGCTAGAAGTGGCAGGACCTCAATTCACACTAAGCCCCGTCTAGCTTGAAAGTTTTCGGTCTTTCCACTCACTTGGCCCATCACTTCTAATCAAAAAGCAGTCCTGGTTCTTCTTTGATTTTTTCATATTCTTGTTTACCTGTCAATGAATTATTCCGAGAAGACTTCTAATCACCAAATGGCTTCCCTCTGCCACTTAGCATGTTCCTGGCTTCTTTAGCTTGCCACATGGCTGCGTTCTGAATTTGGAAGCTGAGTTACTGTCATCAGGAGTAAAATAACAACAGCCCCAAGAGCCAGGCTTCCAAGGGGCCTATTCCAAGGATGTGCATGTATTAACACATCGAATCCTTGCAGCAGCGCCTTGGGCTCAGAACTGCTGTTATCCTTATTTTAAAGAGAAGGAAAGTGAGGAAACCGGTAACTAAAAATTTTCCCACTACAGATAACAAGAGAAGGAGTCACGGTTCCAATACAATTGCAAAACAAAACTCCTGAATGAAAGTATATGTGACAAACAGAAATATCTGAAATCAGACAAAACATGGATTCTTGCCAGAAACATAAAGAACTTCAGGCTGATTGCATTTTAATTGTCTGAACAAAGTAATGGCTGTGAATAGGGCCAAATAACTTTGATTTGTCTAAAGGAGAAGATATAGATACAGATTCTCTGGACACACGCATGTGCCAAGAGAACATTTTTAAATATATTCTCAGTAAGTGAATTACCGCCAGAATCCAGAGCCAGATACATAGCACAGGCCAAGAGAATATGGCCTCACTCACAAATCTGAACAGCCTGTCCACGCCGAATATATCACATCCTATGCACTGACTTGATTATGAGCTACAGCAGGCTGGTGGCTTCTGTAAACAGCAAACCAAAATTGTCTCAGCTATCATTCATCTTGGCTCCAAGCGCACTCGGAGCCCCACATAAGATTGGAGGGGCATGCAAGATGACATCTGACCTTGAATAAAATAGAAATAAAGCCAAGAAGGCTTCATTTGGATCAATGCAGTACTTTGAATTTCTGCCTCAAGAAGTCCCAGATCCACTTGGGTCAGTATTTGTTATTCAAGTGGTAATCCAATCATTGGGTATTAGGAATCTGATGCTACCACGGCTCTGAAAGCATACTTCATTTATGGTGTATTATTCATAGATGGCAGCAAACTTAAATAATTAAACTATGGTGTGAAATAAAGTTGTCCTTTTCCTACATATTTATTTTCTCTATGAATGAGGGCCTTCATGAATGCCAGAAAGGGGTGATTTATGAAGGAGGTGAGAAATCCCAAGGGTCTCACAAATCCTTTTGGCCTTTCTTCCCTCGACTCTCCCCAAGCAGCCCAGTGAAACTGCCAAGCTTGCAAACCACTTTCATTTTCAAAGGATCCCCAGGCTACATTTTGGAGGCACTAATATTTTTAAACAAAAAGTACCCTGAATAATCTGGCCTACTATGTCATTCTTGTTTTGGTTTTAGCTAACTAAGTAATCTGTTTAACTCCTAGTCATGGTTCAAGAGGACTACCATGGCCAAAACCCATATCACAACGCTGTTCATGCCGCCGATGTCACCCAGGCTATGCATTGCTACCTGAAGGAGCCAAAGGTAAAGAAAGACCCAGCTAACCCCTCGGCCATCTGGAAATACCAAGTGAACTGCCTGCTGGGCTCCAAATCACCCAACATGTCCAAACAACTATGTTAGTAGTCATTCACAACATTAATGCAAAATTATTTATCTTAAAGTTCTCATATCAGCTCTGAAAATCTTAAGAGTATTCATGAAAAAGGATATGAATTTTCTGAGGTTTCCTTTTATATTTTCAAGGCTGCATTATGACAAAAGCAACATTCTCTACAGAAATCTACCTCTTAAATATTTTCAGTGATCCCACGAACAAGCTCTTTTGCCTTGGACCTTTACCACAAACAGCACTGGCATTGAACTTTACTGAAAAAGTTTTCCACCTCATGGTTTTTCACCAACAAATGGAATCAAAATCCATTAAAAAGGTCAAATTCCATTTCCTACTTGGCCTACTGGATATCCTGAATTCGGGGGCCATGAAAATTTAAGAATGTCAAAGACCTCTTACCCAGCATATTCTGACACAATAAACCACCCAAAATTAAAAACAAAAACATAATGATAATGTTCCCTACTAAAGCAATTGTCAATTGTATAAAACTCAAGTGGTTTATTGTGGTTGTTTTTGTTTTGCAGTATTTGTGACATAACCCAAGGAGTACAGAGCTGTATCTCCAATCCTATTTATTTATTTATTTATTTTTATTTTGAGACAGTTTTGCTGTGTCAAACTCAAACTTGTGATCCTCCTGTCTCACCTCCTGAGTATCTGGGACTACAAGTGTGCACCATTGCACTTGGCTAAAATTTAAGTTTCTGGTACAATGTATAGGATGAGTTTTCAAAAAATGACATTCCAGTTCAAGGCTCTGTTTAATTCAATCAGTTTTACCAACCCACTAAATATAAAGATACTTTAACATCAAGCATAACTCCACAGATGTCAAACAAGCATTCCAAAGCTGGGTAGATGTCTCGTACCCATAAAATGTCCCAAAATTATTAATGGTTTTGCTTTTCAACCTATAAAAATATCCAAAAGTTGTAACATCACAAAATGGTGTTTTTATTAATACTGGACTCTCATTTCCTTGCTTATTCCCCTAACTAACCAAAAATCAAAAGATTCTCACGCATTCTTCCACTGTTTAGTTCAGCCCACTTCTTTCAAAGCAGTGGCAAAGATGTATTAGCTGAGATACAAAAATGATTCTTTAGGTGTATCTATCTTTTTGGTTTCCACTTTTTCTTTCATTTACAGCTTTCTCTACAAGTAAGGCTGGTTTCAATCTTGGTCTTCTCCCTGACCACCAGATAGCAGAGGTGCTGATAACCAGTGCCATTACAACAGAACAAAACTGAGTGGCAGTAGGAAGAGGAGGGTACCTGAGCGATTACACAATTGGAGTTTACTCAGTTACCTTCCCTACAGAGCTTCTGTTTTTTCCTGCAATTCCATGTGCATATCACCTTGTTGAATTCCTCAGAGGGTAAAGGTCTGGCTGACAGACCTAAACAATGCTTCATTCTATTTTATTTAGCCCAAACAAAAGTCACCCTATTTGTGAAACACACCAACCTCTCACTTTGATTTTGTAACAGCTGGCCAGCTTCCTCACACCTCTGGACATCATGCTTGGACTACTGGCAGCAGCAGCACACGATGTTGACCACCCAGGGGTAAACCAGCCATTTTTGATCAAAACAAACCACCACCTTGCCAACCTGTATCAGGTAAGGGAGCCCAACATGGGACCAGATACAGCACACTCCCTTGTTTTAGGCCTTGGGCTGGAACTGATCTTGCCTTTGGGGACAACTTTCATTCAAGGTCAGTTTCAGTTATGGAACCCACATTCAAAGAATATGGATTTGATATAGGTCCAGCATCTCCCCGAAGGGAGATTAAACTAATGTACAAGGATAGCTGAGGAATTCAGTTTACTCCAAAGCAGTTTTGAAATTGCCCTAAGTCAGGACCCCTGAACCTACCCTCTGATGGTAGACTAAGTATGTCTGCCTGTATGGAAACTGGCTTGCATGTAATGACCAGATGAAGGCAGTTCTTGCAAAGCTTCAGTAGGTACTTACCAGGTGTAATCTTAATTCAGACTTGGATCTCTAGGGCCCTTTCTAAACTTTACTGGCCTCTGACTCATAATTATATTACCAAAGACAAAAGGCATACTTTGCTTTTAGAAAATAGTCCAGCAGTGTGAATAGTTTGGTCTGGAGAACTCTTATCTATGACATCATCTCAGATATTAGCCTCTGTATCATAAATGAATTGCTCTCAGAATTTTAATGTGGTTCTCTGGATACCTTCAGTGTCATTAACAAAATCATTTCATATAAGGGAATCATCTGGCTCAATTTTAGTAGATCTTTTGAAAATAAAAATGGACTGCCAAGAATCCCTAACAGATCCCTGAGAACAACTGCATTAAACAAGATTCTGTGGCATAGTATACCTTGATTTCCAGTAAAACAGAACTGGAAGATGGGGGGAAAGAGCCTTTCTCTGTCAAACAGATTGGCTTTGGCACAGATAGGAATTAGCATTCCAAGTTTACAAGTCCACCTGCATGTGAACCAGCCCCTAAAGCAGGGACAGAGATGCCCACGGAG
The DNA here is from genome assembly GCA_004027295.1 of Dolichotis patagonum. Classification (NCBI taxonomy): domain Eukaryota; kingdom Metazoa; phylum Chordata; class Mammalia; order Rodentia; family Caviidae; genus Dolichotis; species Dolichotis patagonum. Next base: position 39,170 of record PVJX010001463.1, on the reverse strand, counting down.
AGGGCCAGGATGGCAGAACAAAAAAGCCTTTTATATTGGGGCAAACATTAAAGAACAAGAAATACAAAACAAAAACTAATTTTTTCCAAACCATCTCAAAATCTGAGTGTTTTGCTTAAATAAAACATAGACATATGGTTAGGGGAAAATGAATCACTATCTTAAGAGTCCCCAAGAAGACTTCAATTCCTGACTTCTTTAGATGTCTGTTATTAGAGGAGGGGAATCAATCAACAAGGTTTTTTATTTGATTCATTCCCATATTATGTAAATGCTTATATAATTCTAATTTATTGTTGTCAAATAAACCATGTCAATGTAGTATTAAAAGAATATCAAGCCAGGGATTTAGCTCAGTGGTGTAGGCGCCTGCCTGGCAAGCACAAGATCGTGAGTTCAATTCCCGGTACCAAAAAAAAAAAAAAAGCAGCAAGAAAAGAATACTGCTGTTGATTGATTTGTACATAAAAAATAGGAGTCATGAAACCGCTTTCACATGTAGTATATAAAAAGACACATAATGAATTCTCATTTAGACAGGAAGTCAGAAAGAAATATAACAGATGTTAAAGACATTAAAACAAGAAAATAAACATAGAATATTATTAATAGTGAAGAATTAAGTTCTTGATAATTAACAAAAATGGATTCTCAAAGGAAAGACACTCTGATACAGACCTAGAAGATTTCCTCAGAAAAAAATGGATTCCTAAGTTAAATTTGAAGTCCAGATAATCTTTAATAATTTTTATTTCAATGTTTTTACTAAAAATAAACATTCCAATACCACCAAATTCTATTTTTTTAAATTCAACATAGTCTTTTATATTTTTAATCACCAATGAGTCATTGCATGTATCAGTCAAAATACTCGAATCTAGGAGCATCAAGAGGAATAAAACATAATCTCTGCCCTTAAGCATTTGTTCAAACACAGGTGCACAAAATGAACAAAATCCAAGTGAACTTAACACTAGTATGAAAGGGATTTGAGGAATTAGGTAAAGGTACACATACAGATATATATTTTTTTATCTTTTTAACAAGTTAATACTTGTGCTTGTTCTTTGCACCCAAAGATATTAGTTGCTACCGTACAGTGAGCCACTGTTTTTTCAGAAGGAAATTCATCCACCTGAAATGACCAGCCTGATTCCTGCTAGGGAAGAGAAGGATGATGGTGAGAGAGAAATTCAAAATAGAAGGCTCAAAACTCATATTTAACTGGTACTATTTTGCTGGGAAGGGTGAATTACACCTATAACCCCAGCCCTTGACAGACTAAAACAGGAATATTGCTGCAAGAACCAAGTCAGCCTCGGCCACTAGTGAGTTCAAGGCCAGCCTGGAATATGTAACAAGACCTTGTCTCATAAAACAAAATAAACAAAGATACTATTTTCATGAGTCATCTGCCTAACTGGCCTTAGAATCCCTTAGAGGTTAGAGAGCTGTGTCTTTCAGTTTAAGGACAGTGTTAGAAGCAAATCAATATCACAAAGTATGATAAAGACATTGTCTGTTGCCTAGAGCTGGCTTGAATAGCTGGAACTTGATCAGCCAAATTGAGACTTTACAGACTGAAAGGAAAAATTGTTTAAAAGGACCAGAAAATAATAGGAGATTTAAATAGTTTTCTAAAAGTGTATGATGTCTTCATATTTAGGCTATATTTGTCTATTAACTATATTATACAATTCCAAAAAGATGAAGATAATTCCTTGTACAAAACTCTGTGCAGAAAGACAAATAAAAAAAAAAAAGCCAGACATGGTGGCACAATCCTATAATCCCAGCGCTCAGGAAGCTGAGGCAGGCAGTTCGTTGCAAATTCAAGACCAGCCTAGGCTACAAAGTGAGCCCAAGCCCAACCTGAACCACATAGTGAGACCTTGTCTCAAAAAAAAAAAAAGACAAATACAGCATGATTTCATTCATATGTGGAATTTTTAAAAGTTAGGCCCAAAGATGTTTAGAGTAGAATAGTTGTTACCAAAGTTCAGTAGAGTAGGGGTGAAGTGGGAAGGGAAGAGAGCTGGGCAGCAAATATGCTGTCATAGAGAAGAGTCATTTAGGGCTCCAGTCAGATGAATGAAGTTCTCAGTAGTGTATATCTCCAAACAGCTGGAAGACAGGATTTGGAACAGACTCACCACAAAGAAATGATAAAAGTTTTAAGGTAGTAGATATGCTAATTACCCCGATTTTATCATTCACAATGTATACATGAATGATAACATCCATCGAACTCCAAAATACATATAATTGTGTCAATCAGAAGACATATTTAAATAAAAATAATAAAGACAAAAATACTGCTCAACAAATTATATAATCTTTATTCAATATTTGTTATAATTGAAGCACTTCATTAATTTTTTATGTATTATAGTATATTATTTCATCATTTCATCTTCACAGTAGTCTAGCACAATGTGTATTCTTATCATACTTATTTTCCAGAAAGAAGAAAATTGATACTGGGGAAATTTAAGTGTTTTTCCTGAAAATACAGAGCTAATTAAACCCATGCTTTTACCAACAATCAAAGTACTTAAACACTACACATACCACCTGTAAAACTCACTGATCACCTAGTAGCAAGAAACTAAGCATTCTCCTCCAGACCCTCCTCTTTCAGTGTGGGAAGCAAACTTTGATTTTTAGACTTTACACACTTTGATAAGAACTTTAAAATACATAGCTACAAACATAATGGGAAGACAGAAGGGAAAGAAAAACTGATCTGCCCATGGTTTTAGAGGAAAGAAATCAGAGAGGAAGAATGATGTAAACTGAGCCTCCGAATGTGAGTAATATTGTGAATAGCTGAGATGCAGAGGACATTACAAGCAGCCTGAGCTGGTATACTTTTGAGATTAAAATCTACAATTTAAAGTAACTGAAAATGGAATGTCCCATAGCCCTGCCATCAAGGTTCTCTGTGCTCAGATCTGTGTCTTGGGCATATCACAAGTAAGTTTCTATTCTCTAGTAGAAATTGCAAGCTCCTTGTAAAGCCATGACTAGGGTCAAGAGAAATTCACTCCACATTGAGTTGTATATGAGCAACTTACATAATTTTTCAGGTTTTCAATTTGAAGGAAAAAAAATCTTTGTTATATAATATATAAATTGAACAAGTCCATTTATAACACATTTTTAAATCATGGAAATGTGGGTTTTTAGCTTATCCAGACCCTGTTGGTTAAGACATGAATGGGCTTTTGCAAAACTATATGCAAATTTCCATGATATATCTATGCATTTTAGGGAGAAGACCTGTAACTTTCATCATCGTTTTAAAATAAATTATAGACCCACAAAAGGTTAAGAATTGTAACAAGTGAGATAGATAGATATATATATTCATTCACACACATTTAGTCAACAAGAATACCTTGGAGACAGTGTGCCAGGAAATATGTAGCTTCGAGAACACCCTGTGCGTGACTTCGTTACAATCCAGACTTACTATAAATGAGATAAAATGGAAGAGAGCTTCCTCTCCCTCCTTTTGTTGGCCGTGCTCTTTTAGTTCTGAAAAATAAGAAGATTATTGCATAATGCTTCGCATGTGCTCCTGCCCCGAGATAAAGAGAGAGCCAGGGCAGCAAGAGTGAAGGCCAGGTCAGAGGGCTCCCTCCTCCCATTGTCTACCCTGTGGGCCGCCCCCGAGCTGAACTGCCAACCGAGTTCAACCAAAAGGCATTGCAGGCACTTCCACCTAGCACCTCGCTCATCAGACTGGATGCAGTCCAGGTGTCAGGGTGGACCCCGAGGGAAAGGAGCATGAGAGAGACAAGAGCACAGTTTACTTTTGACCTCTTTACTCTCCAGCCCCTCAACATGAATGTGAAGGTGGGCTCAACAATTCATAAAGTAAGCATTAAAGGAGACAAAATAGTAGTTACCATAACTTTAAAAGTAATCTTGTGAGTTCTATTTACAATGTGACTGCTTTTGGAATGATAAATTTGAGTCATCTATAAGAAAATGCATGCACCATGAGACCATAACGCTAAGTGAAATAAATCAGACCCATGAGCGAGAACATCACATGGTTTCTCTTGTATAAGAAACTCAAAATATAAAGACCAAGATAACAGCTAGCTAATATGAACTAGGGAGATAGCTCTTTTGCAAGTGGGAAGAGGACTTAGAGATAAAGGAAATCGGGGGGGGGGGGATTAAGACGTTACATATAGCTACATAAATAACTCCCTGTGATGAATGTAATCATTGTGTACAATAAACATAAAAAGTTAAAAATAAATAAGTAAAATTTGATTCCTTTTGATAAAATCCAAATGTTAATGAGTGGCAGAACACACTATACGAATAAAGTAATGAATAATTCATTGTTTCATAAGATATTATTGTACATTCTACAATATCTTGTAGAATTTTATATCATTTTTCATAAGCATTTGCTGCAGGTACTGAGAGAGCTAAGCATTTTTAACTACTTTTTTATTTTTAACAATTCTGAATCACAAACATGAAAGAGACAGAGCCAGGAGGAATTTTCCTTCCACATGGTCTCATGACCTTGCTTCAAATAAACATATGCAAAAAAAGGTTTATTATCTCACATACCCTACAGGACAAAAGGTGTGCTGGGCACAGAGTGTTAAAATTCTAGAACAGAGGTTCAAGTTCGATTTTCTGTTTTATCCAGTTTCTGTGGGCCCTGAACACAGGCCTGCCCAGTGGACAGCAAGTAACATCCACACTCCTCACTCTGAGACCATGTCTTGGGTAGGTACAGATGACAGGAGAGAAAGATGTCTGCAAACAAGCATTAAGCAGGGCAAGGTCATAAGTTCTTGAAGGACCAAGGTCGTGCTTCAGACTCAAGATGCTCTGAGACCTCCTAGGCTGGGCTTTTGGTGTGTCACCAAGATCACCTGCCTTGTTGGGGGAGAGCTCTGTAGCATTTATTATTTCTCAGAGTCTTGCATCTTGTTTCATGAGCAATTAAAAATAAAAACACACACTACGTTCCTGTTGTTTTCTTCTTACATCTTCTGGATTTAAAAGGTGTAATTACTTTTGATTCCTGTTGTACGCCAGACTTAGTTAATCAACAGCACTCTCAATCTTTTAACCAAAAAAAGAGTACCATAAATAAGGGAGAAGCCCGTTTAAAACTGCCTATGTAGCAGCTCTGCCAGACTCTTTTTGTTAAATAGCCTCCTGATTTAAATTAAAAACCTGTTGATGGTTTATTAAATGCCAGACATGTCACTATTATCTAACAGAGATCGTTTTGATAACTCAGACAAAGAAGAAAATCAAATTTCTGGCTTCAACGTTGGAAGGGTTTTTTTTCCACATTAAAATTCTATCAGACCTTGTGGCCACAAAGATGGATGTTTGCGCTTTCAACTTCAAGATGGAAGTTATTCTTAAATCTGCAATATGCAGTCTGAGCCACTGGAATAATGTGACATTGCTGAGCTAATGCTTCTTCAAGGGAGAGAGATGTGGTACCTAATGTGTATTCTAAGACCAACTAGGATTTCAAAGATATTAAGGTGAAATAATTCCCCCATATGTTCACCTCTATGGCCATTTCTGACTCTTTCCTTCCTTTTCTTGATCTAGCTTTGGTGACAGTGGTCAGAGTTGTAACAGCCAGAGGAGTCTGTCATAGCAGAGCTCCTCCACAATAAGGAGGACATGGCCTTATCCCTGGCAGTTCACTAGAGAACACCAGAAAATGCCGGCCTGCTCCCTAGTCTTGTCGTTTCCTAGTTCAGGGGACCCCATGTTCCTTCCTCCTCACATCTGGGTGCACTCAGCTTCCCTGCCTGGATTCACTCCTTTCTCCCACTTTGCAGTCAGAAAGTGTCTTCTGAGACTTAAATGTGACCACATGAATTCCTGCTCAAAATCCCAGTGCTCCTTGGAAATATGTGCAAATGGCCAGACACAGTGTACCACCCAACGTGACCTGGCCCCTGTTGTCCCTCCCATCCTTTCCCCCTATCTCCTTCCAAGGCTCCTGCACATCATCAAGTCAGAACAACTTTCCATCTCCCAAATATATCAGTCATTCAACAAACACTGATGGGGTACTTAATACATGCAAATGGAAGATGAATAAAACAAATAAAATTCCTGGATTATCCTAAAGGAAACAAAATGTACTATTGCGTTGTATAATTTGTTCAAATCAAACATAAATTGAACATATGGCCTATTTTGAGTTCTTTCAAACTCATTCATCCCTTTGTTACTCAACTTGGCCATGTTGTTCTCCTGAAAGCCTTCTTTTTCCCTGAAATCCATCTTCCATGCTCCTCCTACATGATTTCACAGTCTTCTATTGCTTCCTTTATCCAGTATCCATCAATCTAAATTGTCATTGCTTGATTAGATACCCATCTTCCAGGTGGCCAGTAAGCCTCTGAGCACCCACTCATTTGTGCTGTTCCCTCAATATGCAGCACGGGTCCAGTGTTCATTAGCTACTCCTGCTGATTTTTATGTTCTAAGACAGCACTAAGAGACATGCAGAACAAGTAGAAATGATTCTTTCTAATGATTTTTCATTTGCATCTGTATTTGACAAACGCTACCTGGGATATGCTATTTTTGGAGTCTTTTACCTGATCCCAATTGTCTGTGAATGAGCCAATTGCCCATAATAATTTTAAATTTTCTGTTGAAAGATGTCACAAGACCCCAAGTCTGGCTTCTATGAGACCTTAACCAAAAATTCAAATCAGACTCATTCTTTTAAAGGTTTTTTGAACTTTTACAGTTACTGGTGTTTGAGGCTTGGTAGATTAATTACTCAGGAGCCACTAGACAAATATTTACTTACTTAGGTGGCACTGTGCCACATACTGTGGGACAAAGATGAGTAAGACATGCTCACTGCTCTCCAAAGCAGTCATGGATGGCAGCAGTTTGCAAACAGAATATGCATACCTTGGGGACACTGAAGACTTTCCAAGAGGTACATAGGCATGAGTAGTGTTAACAGACTCCATTTTCAGGTCCTTAAACTGACCTGCCTGAAATGGCTTGCAGCGCAGCCAAACCAGTTCTACTTTTTCACTCACATTTTTGCAGCCACCCTGTTCAACTAGAAGAGAGGCATAGTTCTTACCCTTATGAGTCACACTGCACATTACCCTGAGTGTCAAATCACCAAAGGAACCACTGGAAATGTCAAAAGAAGTCTCCTGTACCTGAGGTAACATAACTCCCTCCTCCATCACAAAAATTAATGTATCATCAATAAGTTTTTACTCTCAACCATAAGAGGTTTCCCGAATTTTCAATACAAATGGGTTTTGATCAATTAGTTACTGATAACAATTTCATGATAAACTCAAGCTTGAAAAATAATACTTTGGGCCTAATGTTAGGAAGATAAAATTTCAAGTTAAAATTTCAAGTTTAAATATTTTTGTTGCAGAGGAATATGAGAAGGTAACAAAAGATTTTCACACATAAAGATATATATCACACTACAATAAAATTCTTTGTAGGAGATGGAATCCAAATGTAAGTTCTAGGGCCGGGACCGTAGCTCAGTAGTGAATGTGTGTCCAACAGATGCAAGGCCCTAAATTCACATCCCAGCTTGATAGTTTCTTCTCTGAACTGCTCTTTTCTTTCTCTCTGGAAGCCACTGAAGTGGCCCTGCTTCCAACATGGTTCTACCTAAAGGTTCTTTTTGTATGAAGCTATCCACAAAATGGTGTATTTGCAACCGTATCCTCTAGCGTCTTTTCTTCTGTCAGCTTCCAGGCCCAATTTCCTTCCATTTCCCTGACGCTCACCAAATATGGTTTCACTAGCAAATCACTCAAATAATTAATGAAGACGTTAAATCAGGCTAGCATCAATAACAAAGCTTAAGGTCATCCTCTACACACTTTTGTTCCACTCAACAGTGATGCTGTGTCACTTATCCTTAGGTCGTCTCAGTTTTCTGGTCCCTTAAAAAACTAGCATGAGGGCATGCATGTCCACATCTACTTAAATTACTCTTGGGAGTGAGCTTACAAGCGACTGAATTAAATGTCACTACAGGATTGAACATCTGTTACATCACACTAACCTATCACTCTCCACACCCATAAATCTTTGCAATCAAAACAAATTAGTCTAGCATGTTATGTCTAACAAACATTCTCTTCTGTCATGTATGGCTCATGCCCAAAAGGAGATAATAGACTAGTGGATGAAAGTCATAAAATCTCATCACTGGTTCAAATGTGGTCAAGTAGTGAATAAAGAATAATGACTCCTTGGCAAAGAGAGAAATAAACAGTAATATAACAGCATGGACAGGGATGGGCCGAAGGTTCAGCCTCATGAAATTCATTATAACAAAGTCTGGGGGAGAAATCCTTGTCCGAATTTAAAATTAGGAATAGCTCCAGTTTTCTTAAGCTTGTGTTTTCCTAATGGACCCTGGATTGTGTCATTCATCTTTCCATTAGCTGAAAATCTGAGGATTACATGGGGGGCATGGGAGAGGCATGGTGATAAGGTGCTTTACAGTCTCACTCCTGGTTCTGGGTGCTGCCTGTATTATTTTCTTTGCTTATTTTCTTTTGCTTTTTCTTTTAATTGCAGTAAAATAGATATGACCTTAAATTTATCACCTTAACTATTTTGAAGTAATTTAGTGGTAGTAAGCACAGTCATAATGTTGTGCAACCATCTCCAGCATACATCTATAAAACATTTTCATCTTGCAAAACAGAAACTCTGTACTGTTTAAATAATAACTCCCCATTCCTTTCTCCCCTTAGCCTCTGGCAACCACCATTCTACTTCTTGTCTTTAAGATCATGACTACTCTTAGGTATCTTATATAAATAGAATTGTACAGTTTCCCTCTCTTTTAATCAGTGCTATTTTCTTTGTTGTTGTTGTTGCTGTAAATTTATGTCTTCTCCTAAAATAAGATGAATAATAAATAAACAACTAAGAAAATAAAGCAAAAAAGACTGCCTGGAGTTAAGTTCTATTCTTATGAAGTCAATGATAAGGATATAATGTTTGCTAATTAGAACAAAGCATAATGAATTATAAGATCGTTATTTACATGGTTAGTTAAGTGTTCACATGAGAAGCCCATTTAAAGTAATAATAAGTTAAAGGAGAGAGTGAAAATAGTAGAGGTTCCTACAAGACAAAAAATATCAAGATAATTGAACAAGGAAGTAACTGTAGATTTTAGCTCATAGACCTAGTAGGCTAAACATTAATATTCTGGTCATGAAGGTTATTGAAAGAGCTACTTCTACAAGAGTGATTCTCAAACTTTCATGTACATAGGAATTAATCACCACAAGTCTAGTGAATCAAAACAGCGTTGACCGGTACTCAGGAGTCTGAGTGTTCATCTGCTGTCCCCATGGTTCTGACATAGGAGGTTACTATCAATACTGAGTAACAGGGGTGCGTGCAGTAGATTAGACCGCAGGCTGTGAGGCTGGCCTCTGCTCAGTTTGGAAAGATAATCTTGGATTATGTTATGATTATTGGACTGTGGTATCCATTGCTACCTGTTTCAATGGCTTCACTTTCTCCCCTATGGTTAGTGTTGCCTGACCAAGCTATTGAGATTAGAGACAGGGGCAGAAATGAATGATGCCATTCTCAGAACTTCATTCAACCCTAAAGCGGAGGATCCGTTAGGCCCATGCCTCTGCTACCATCAGTAGAGCCTAGGGAAAGGCCTTGTGACAGTTCTACCTTGTGTTTCTTTTCTGGTCTGCCTCTGTGTCATCAGATAGAAACCAGCAGGAGGGAAACTGTTGGCCTCTGTGGAGCTGTGTTCACAGCAAAAGATCAGTATCTGGCTTCTTCCTCATTATGGCTTTTGTTTTCTTCTCTCTAGAATATGTCTGTGCTGGAGAATCACCACTGGCGATCTACAATTGGCATGCTTCGAGAATCAAGGCTTCTGGCTCACTTGCCAAAGGAAATGACGTAAGTGCTGCCGAGATGAAACAGACTGATGTGCACACAGTAAAGATGTGCACCCAGGAAAGATAAGCGCCTTTCCTGGGTGTGCCAGCTGTGAACCCCCTGTGTGAAGGGCGGGGAGTCAGTGCTGTGCTTCCTACCTGCCCTTGGTTGTCTATCAGAAGAGATGCGGTGTCAGTTAACGCAACCCAGAAGCCAGATTCTCCCTGCACACTTTGTAAGGGCCCTGGATGCTCCATGACCCGAAGTCAGGAGAAGGGATAATAAACAGCTCTCAGCTTTCACACTCCAGCATCAACACTCGGCTTTGCCAAATTCCTGTCCTTTATGTTAGCAAAATTGTCCTCCATTTAAATCCAAAGAATAAATATTTGTCAAGAAGAAACACAGGAATTTCCAAGCTAGATTTAGGACCGGCTTGAGTGTATTTTGTAATTGCCAGTCTTAGCAAAAATAGTAATCAAAAGTTCTTTTTTAAAATGTCTTTCAATAAGTAAATGAATTGGCCTCCAACAATTTTTTCACCATTAATTTGTCTAATAGCTCTTGCATTTTAAACAGAAGAGGAAATACTAGTTTCCTGGTCTATTGTTTGTTAGGCTCCGTATGCAGGCTGAATCTCACTAAATCCAAGGCCGTCGCCTCATTTTCCTATTTGTCCCAAGTTAGCCGCTATGATGTCTTCCAAGGACACCACTAATTCCGATCTGTTTGATGACAATGCGCAGAATCCAGGGGAACTAACTGAGTGGCAAAAATAGATGGCTGCACCCTTCTTAATGACAAGCATGTGGCTTGAGGGCCAAGAGCAAGCGGTATTTCCCCATAGGACAGGTAGCAAGCCCTGGACCTCTGATACTATCTCATGTTGTTTCCTGGTATCCAGAGGAATGTGGAATTTGCAGGAAGAATTTCAATCTTGATAATGTTTTCTCCCCTTGAACTAAATAAAACCAGCCCACATGCATGGTATAAACATGTATGCCTTTTAGCAGAAAGATAAATTGCAACACTCAAAAATCTAAATTCAATATGAACTAAAAACTGAACAAGAAATCAAGGAGATAGGGAGAAAAGAAAAGGTAAGTGGAGAGGAACAGGGAAGAATAAAATGAAAGGAAAAAGAGAGGAAAGGACCCAAATTAAGTCCTAACAATCCAAGATAATACCTGCATCCATCTTGCTCTATTCCCAATTAGCATTAACTCCCTCTCATCCTTATGGATTTCATATAATAATGTCACATATATAGGCTTCATTGTGAGACACCATGTTACTTTTGCAAGAGAATAATTGTTATGCAACAGCATATGTGAAAGGACTTCGTGATAAAGTTACCATCATAATCATCATTATCACTCCTGGCTTCATGCAAATGCTTTAAGGCCATTTTTCTTATTTTTAAAGCAAGATTACTAAACTGTACAGACTAAGGAAAATTGAGAAAAGTAGTTTGAGCTACATGAAGTTTCTTTTTTTAGAGTCAAAAACAGTAGAATATTGGCAGTTTTCTTTGGTTTATCGTGATATAAGGAATAAAATTGAAATTACTGGTAATCCTGGCATCTGGAACTATGAATGTTAGGTCATCACATTTCCCTCTTAGTCTAATTTCAATAAAATCATAAAATAAAGGACTTAGTTTTGAATTTATGTCCTGATATTTTTCACTTACTCTGAAGGCTTTTTTTCATATCATTAAACCTATTAAATTAAAATTATTTAATTCGTTATTCATCAAAAAGATGTCTACGGCCAAGAGTATAGTTCAGTGGCACAAGCACCTTCCTGGCAAGTGCAAGGTCTTGAGTTTGAGTCCCAATACAAAAAAACAAAGTGTCCAAATCACTGTATTGTTGCCTACTCTTTGGAACTTAGATTGTTTCCAATGTTTTGCCATTATCTTAATAATACTCAATGAGCATTCTTAAGCATATGTTTTTATCTCAAATGCTTATACACTATTTTTTCAGAATATCTGTGAATAGAAATTATTGGCCAGAAAGTTTGAAATTTTAATGTTCTTCTTGCATATTATCAAAATCTTTTTCCAAACAGTTATATCTACCACTATTTTCATTTGTGAGTTATAAGATAATCTACCAATGCACCATCACCCAAATCAAGCTTTATCTTTATTATATTTTTGTATTTCCACACTTGGCACACACAAGTGAATATATACACATATATGTGTTTATATGTTTGAGAGATAAAAGAGATTTCTTAAATAGGAGATAAAACCTAACAATAAATAAAAAGATTTATAGATTAAGCTGCATTAAAAAGTGAAAACGTTAGCCAAGCATGGGCGCATGCATGTAATCACAGCACTTGGGAGACTGAGGCAGGAGGATTGTTGGAAGTTTGAGACAAGCCAGGGCTACAAAGTGAGCTCAAGCCCAGCCTGAACTGCATGGCAAGACTCGGTCTCAAAAAGACAAAAAAAAAATTAAAACTTCACCAATAATTATCATAAAGAAAGCAGAAAGATAAGGCACAGAGTGAGAGGAGTTATTTCTAATACATAACTGAAAAAGTATCAATATTTAAAATATGTGAAGGACCTTTAGATTCAATAAGAAAAAGGGAGACAGGCCAAATGGATAATAAAAACTAAAATAGAAAAATCAAAAGAAGAAATAAAAATTGTCAATAAACCCATGAAAACATGTCCAGCCTCAGTAGAAAATCAGGGGAATTCAAGTTCAAATTAGAGAAAATGCAAAGAGTAAGATATAGAGTAATGAGAATCTCATCTATTACTGCTGGGAGTGAAAATTTAGACAATCATTTTGAAAATAATTGGCAACACATCAGAGATGAGCACACCCTGTGATCCAGTCATTTCCTTCCTGGAGAAGCTTCTGCACATGTATGGGTGGACGAATACAAGGATATTTAATGTGTCACTTTTAATAGAAGTCAAATACTATGAACAACTCAATTGGCCATCAATAAGACATTGTTATATTCCTACACTGGGATACAATATAGTGAAAACTACAGCCTCCACATCAACATGGATGGATTTCAAATACATGATTTTAAGCTAAAGAAACAAGACATGGGTTAATATATACAGTGCCATATAACTTGAGGTTTAAAAGGGGAAAAATTAAACCATATCATTTAAACATGCATTAACAAGTGGTAAAATTATTATAAGTAGCAAAAAGACCACCACCACAAAGAGTAAGAGGGTTATTACTTCAGATTTGGGTTGAGGAGAGCCTGATGGGGGCGGGGGGTCCCCTGGAGAACTGAGAGACAGTGTTGACCTGAGTGGTGATTACATGATGACTACTCTATATTTATTCATCCAACTGTGTATACATGTGCCATGCACTCTGGTTACATATTTCATTTCTAAAGGTGAATTTTAGAAACAGTTATGAACCAGGCATGGTAGTGCACACTTGTAATCCCAGCACTCAGGAGGCTGAGGCAGGAGCATTGCAGCAAGCATTGCTGCCCTACAGAGCAAGACCTCGTCTCAAAAAAAACACCAAAAAAAATTTTAAAAATAAAACCAGTTATGAACCCTTCCTTCCACTAATTACTTCTACATCTGAAATAAATTTCTAATACGCCTGTTATTTTTACAAAATATCCCATTTCCTCTTGTATCATTTGTCAACTAAATACATCTCTTGCCTACTAGTTTTTAATGGTGTCTTAATCACTTTTTTTCTTTACTTTTTTTTGGAAGGGTACAGGGGATCAAATTCACAACCTAGTGCTTGCCAGGCAAGTGCTTATGGGCTGAGCAAAATGTCCAGCCCCTCTTTACATTTGAGTATGTCTTTCTGTTCTATTTTATGCTGTTGCTAGAACTTTCCATTTCATAATACCAATCACTATTACATTCTTCTTATTATTGCAGTTAGGCCTTTTTCTCTGTCCACTAAAATCTAACATTTGAACTACAGTGAGCTTTTTTAGGAGCACAACCCAAACTCCTGTGATTCTGCAGGTGCTGTTGTGTGCCCCTTAAACTGCATTTTGGCTTTCAGTAGGGAAACCAAGCAGAGAACCGTTCAGTAGGGAACCGTGGAGATGCATAAACTCCCACAGGTGTTCACTAAGGTCTCCTGTCCAAGGATAGAAGACCCGCCTTTGGGCTGGGGGGTCCTGGGACCCTATAACAAAGAGACTGAAAGGCAGCAGTGAGTCCACAAGACACCTGAGGACGAGGAAATCGATCATCCTCCTCAAAGGGATTTGCTTTGTGTGTGTGTTTTTCTCTTTTTGTTCTATGGATGCAGACAGGATATTGAACAGCAGCTGGGCTCCCTGATCTTGGCAACAGACATCAACAGGCAGAATGAATTTCTGACCCGATTGAAAGCTCACCTCCACAACAAGGACTTAAGACTGGAGGAAGCCCAGGACAGACACTTTATGCTTCAGGTAAACAACAGCAACAAAAGCCATTAGCCTTGCTCAGCCAAAACACTCAGGGCCTGATCAATCACGGTAGCACATTTGAGAAGGAGTATCTCCCATGGGTAAGTTAGACCAGTGACCTACTTTAGTAAAAGCTTTGAGACATGTAAATTGTTAAGTGGTTTCCAAGCAAAATCTAAGTTTTGCATCAGTAAGTTGACAAAATCTCACTTTTCCTTGTTCTGTGATTACTTCACCACAAAATAGCCCCACTAGAAGGTTGCATGCATGCAATAAGGGTTGTTTCTATTGCTTTTGTGTTCTGCAGTGCTAGGGACAAAAATTTGTGAATGCTAGGCAAACATGCTACCACTGAGCTATACCCTCAAGCCAAGTGTTTACCACATTCTGTGATTCTGTGGCTTGATATAAAACTGACCCATATGATGCCTGTGCAGTTTTAAATGGCTGTTTCTTAACATAAAGGTATATTCTTAATTACATCAAACGTTGAAAAGCAAGAGGCTTTCCTTTACCTAAAATCTGTTTAAATGTGTTTTGCTTTACTGTCTAACCTGTTTTTTTCATCTGAGGCTTACTATTTTTAGACACCAACAAATAAACATTTTAAGTTTAACTCCATTGAAGTCAGTTGGATCAAGCATAACCTTCTCAGCTTTGCTCCATGACAAGAACCCACTTGTGACATGAAGGCAGAGTGAACCTGGGAAGTAGCAGTATGACCTGCTAGCCAAACCAGAGCAGTCATCTAGATCTTCCATATTCTTTTATCTTCCTTCTACCCTTTTGGCACAAAATGAATACATGGACCATGAACTCATCTAGACAGATCAACTTTCACCAGGGAGATAAAGACTAAAGTCTCTAAGTTTTTGTTTAGGTGCTGTACTCTGTAGCTATCCAAAGTGTTCGATCCTAGGCAGGAAGTACCCTACTCCCAGCTGGAGCACTGTGGCTTGCTCCTGCCTTCTTCCCAAGCAAGTCTTCCAGTACCTGAGTGCTCAGAGATGAAGCAGATGCTTGATTTGAATGACTCAAGCCAAGTTATGAATAAGATTTGACCTAAACCAAATCTGAAAAAGATTGGTCCTGAACACTCACATTTCCAAAGGAAGACTTACTAACTCAAATGAATCCCTGAAAGGCAAAACCTAGAGAGGACATTTACCCCTTACCTACTCCAATAGTACCAATAGCAACACCAACCAGGGGGTAAATACACAACCAAATTTGCAATTTACTGTGACCCAAGACTCCCCCAGATACCAAGGAAGTGGATCAAAACAATGGACACTAGTGGTGGGCAAGTTCTCAGCAGCAATCTCTCAGCAGGTGATGGTCACTTTGGAGAGATAATCTACCTGACTGAAAATTCAGGGTGACCTCCCAGGGTCATCATCACTGACAGAAGCTCACAGTCCTGATGCAGACTGGCATGAGCAAGCCAGGAGGGCCTGGTTAGCTGTGCAAACATAGCACTCCTAGGTTTGATATCCTCAGCATCCAGGCTGGCAACCAGAGTTCACTTACCCATGCAGGCACAGGTGTAGTTACAAATGTGTAGTCATGAATAAGGGCTGTTTCCTGCAGGGGCCTGTCAGAGAGGCCCCCCGTAAATACAGGTCTGGGACCATGCAGCAGACCAGCAGGCTTGACAGCACATTTCCTTTGGCTTAAGGAAAATTTGTGACAGAAGGGTCTTCCTCTGACAATCTCTCCCTGCCTTGTCATTTCTCAGATCGCCTTGAAGTGTGCTGACATTTGCAATCCTTGTAGAATCTGGGAGATGAGCAAGCAGTGGAGTGAAAGGGTCTGTGAAGAATTCTACAGGCAAGGTCAGTAGAGATCCAGCAGCAGAGATTCCATGGCCCTTTCTCCTTTTGGCATTTATCCTACTGAAACAGGAAATGGCTGATCTATCATGACATTTGTTCTTCCATCCACTTGTAATTACCCTAAGCTTTCTCATTAATTCTCTTGCAAACCAAGTTTTTTTCTGTTTAAAAAAAAAATTTAATGAATAATGTTGACTCCCTATGGAAACAATTAGGAATGAGACACAACAAAAAAAGAGTGAAAGTGTAAGATATATAGATATACAGATAGCGATAGATTATGATGGTGATCAGATAGGTGTTAGATGATAGATAGATAGATAGATAGATAGAGATAAGGTAGGTAGGTAGTATCTATCTAATCTGTCTGTCTCTATCTAATAAGGTGAGGAGAAGTTTGATGTTTACCCTGACCTTCATTTTAATGAGCTGAGCACAAGCTAAAGCCTAAGTGCCATTTTGGGTCAATGTCTTTTACTCTCAGAGAGGAGTCAGATCTTTTTGTCTGCCTTCCCCTCACTTTCTGAAGCAAAGTTCCTAATGAAATAGAGCAGAGCTGCCAGAAGATTGAGTTCATCCCTTCAAGTATAGGCTTCAACACTGAAGTAGAAAAGTTTTGCTGTGAAAAATATGAATGGGGCTGGGGAAAAGATGAATGGCCCTGAATTAGGGTCTCATTTCTGAAAGATCACCTTCATCCAAAGTAAGGCAGTGAAGTACCAAGCAGGATCTTTGACGCTGGGTGAGATGTCAGCCTTTGAACACAGCCTTGTCTCTTCGGGCTTGGTTTCAGTGTTCAGGATGGATGTTTGTTCAGGCACCAACAGTGGCCTCACGCTAGTGACAGGATCAGGTTTGAGAGGCTGAGAACAAATAAAGCTTGAAGTGTCCCACATACCAGCTCTGTGGGGAGGTCAAATAGCAACAGAGAGTCTTTTGGAGAAGCCTCCATTGAAAGATGTGTCAGTGACATTGTGATGGCCCCAAAGACAGAAGACAAAGACGAATCAAGTTCATGTGGGGCCAGAAGGCTTCACTCACCAGACTTTCTCTCAGAATAAAAGTCCTTATGTAGCTCCTACAACTCTGTAATTTCACTTGAATTGAGTGTGCGTGGTTAGAAATCAAAAGCTCAGTTCTACTTGCCCATGATATAAAATCTCCACTGAGGACAAAACAAAAGGAAATATGATGAAATTGGTACGAAGAGGTTTTAGATTAAGTAAGATAAGTGCTTTCTTTACTGGGGTGATATATAAACTATTGAAATAGCAGTGAAACGGGAACTAGGATCTCCATCCTCAGAGATTGAACAATGGGACAGAAAAGATTCTGTTCTGTTTCATTTGGTTTTTAACTCAATCATGTGCCACTCTTGGCCTTCATCTGTGGTTTAGCCCTTTTATTTGGTCCTGTAGCACCTTCCTTAGACTGAGCAACTTGGGGCTGGGACCATGTCACTTGGTCAGATAGTAAGCCCCGTGGAGTTAGCGCATCCAAGTTGTTAACTAAGTGAGCAAGTGGCACCAAATAAGGAAGGTACCCTATATTACCTCTTTGCAAAACTGATCCTACAACATTTGCATGTATAGCACTATAAAATGAAAAAACCTGGAATAGTTGTAACTCTGATCAATAAAGGTTAGCTTTCACACATTTTGCTCTGGCTTGTCCCCTGACAAGAAAAGAGACGGAGAGGACAGATCCAGTCCTTTTTATCTAATGCCTATGGTCTCCAGAAGTTCTGCCTGTTTTAAGAAGACCAGACTCTGGAACTCTGGAACTCTGGAACTCTCTCTCTCTCTCTCTCTCTCTCTCTCTCTCTCTCTCTTTATATATATATATATATATATATATATATATATATATATATATATATATCACTGTACCACTGAGCTATATCCTTAGCCCATTTTATTTTTCATTTTGTGACAGGATCTCACTACATTGCCTAGGCTGGCTTTGAGATCTTCCTGTCTCAGCCTCTTTCCTAAATAACTGAGATTATATGCATGCACCACCACATCCAGTTCCTGATTGTTTTTTTTTAATTCTGTAAGGATGACCTGTATCTTTATGATTAATGCTGTTCTGGTTTTCAATTTAGGATTTAGCCTCAAATCCCCATTCATCCCAGCCTGCTTCTGGCAAGTAGGTTTCCACAGACTACCAACAATCCTGAGCAAAGTATAATTAATACGATCCACAATGCTGACGAAAGGAAAACCTCAAAATCAAGGTTGAAGGCACAGGAGGACAAAAAAAAAAAATGAGATCCTGTGAATTGTGAAAACTGTTAGAGCCTAGAATTTCCATTGGGGATATAGCTCAGTGGCACAGTGCCTGCCTGGCAAGCATGAGGTCATGAGTTTGATTCCCGGTACCAAAAAAACCCAAGATACTAGGATTACAAATTTCTGTTTTGTGACTATGTGGTGATATGTCCTCAGTCAACCTAGTATCCCAAAAGTTTTTATCAAACATCTATTTCCGTCCTGGTGTAATTTTTTGCAAAACTGATTTTCGTAAAAACAACACTACAATTGATACAAAAAAGTATTGCTAATTATTTTTATTTGGGTTTTTTGTTTTGTTTTGTTTTGGGGGGGATTTTTTGTTTTGTTTTTAGTTTTGGTTTTTGGTTTTTGGTTTTTTATTTTTTTGTTTTTGTTTTTGTTTTTTTTGCTTTTGAGCCCTCAAAATACTAACTAGAAATGTGACTGAAAAATCGCTATAAATAGAAATGTGGAGGTAAAGAGGGGAGCTGGCTTCAGGAAGATCCATTTTAATGCTGAATACTGCCCTGCCTTTGTTTCTGATTAATTTCGTAGCTTGACTAAACTGCTACTCAGATGAGATCCTTCAAGTCCTTCTATCCATTTCCTGCCTGTTGCACCTGGTTGTCTTCTGATAAAGTCAGACTTGGTCAGGAAGCAGGAAGGCAGGGGAGGGGGTGGGGCTTGTTTTCTTAACCTGTAATTTAAAGCTGGAACTTTTCATTCATGTTAGAAAATTGCCCATCTGTTGTTTCATTTGCATAATCTTTTTTTGAAAGATTACTCTAATCCCAGGTCACACCTCTTCACAACGAGCTCATTATAAATGGTCATTGACACCTTGATATTTAAAATGTCCAAGCAAGGCACTGAAGCAAGGCAGAGGAGGCCACTGCTAACCCGTTTCTAATGATAACAAACCAGGGAACAGTGAGCCCCAGAACAACTTCTTTCAACAGGGCCGTTAAAACTGTTGTCACCTGTTTTATAAATTTTCGATTATCAATGTGTTTCTTCTTTTTTTCCTCGTAGGTGACCTTGAGCAAAAATTTGAATTGGAAATCAGTCCTCTTTGTAATCAACAGAAAGATTCAATCCCTAGTATACAAATTGGTGAGTTGAATTCCATGTGAATTTGAAATTAATAGTCTGGCTCCTCTGTCAGGAGTCAAAAAAAGAGACCCAAGTTCAGTGCTAGAGGTCAGATCAGCTGAGTCCAAATACACATTTTCTTCATTGCTATTCTACTAGATAATTCTAGACTGAGAAATTATGAAAAACAGGAGAAAAGTATTATAAACCTTTAACTGACGTAATGCTGTTGTATTACCTTTGTGGTTTAGAATACAATTAAAAATCAAATCAAGTAGAAGAGAAGTAACAAGAATCAGCTGTTCACCAAGGTTTTAAAGGCGAAGAGTCAGCCAAATTGGGCTTCAGGACCCTTCCAGGGTGGGTCCCTACCCTGTCCCAGACACTCATTCCCAAAAGTGCAGCCCGCAGACCTAAGGTGCTACAGCCCTGTTGTCCCCTTAGCCCTGTTGGCCTAAGGGCTACAGCCCCACATTTCTCTGTCCCCCATTTCAACTCACATTCTCAAGCTCATTTTCTTAAAACCACACTCTCTTTTCAAGGGTCAGTAAACTGCTAATGGGTGACGCTGGGGGCACCCAAAATAATTGCTACTTTATCTAATTGTATTATGCATAAGATCATTAAGCCCAACAAATGATGGAAATGTTACTTTCTTCACTAAGTGAAGAAAATATTTTTGATTTGGTAAGAATTTCTATCACATTTTAAAACTCCAGTTCCATCTGTATGCAAAGCAAGCCTTTTTTTTTTTTTTCCTTTCAGTTTCCTTCCATTAAAACCAAGCACAGGGGCCAGGGGTTTAGCTCAGCGGTGTAAGTGCCTGCTTGGCAAATGTGAGGTCATGAGTTCAATCCCTGGTACCAAAAAA
>PVJX010001463.1:0-18620 GCA_004027295.1 Dolichotis patagonum | reverse complement strand
AAGGGGCATTTGGAAAGACCAGCTGAAAGGGAAGAAAATCAAAGAACGTTAGAATGATACGCTGACAATCCCTGTATGTGAAATCTAACCCTCAAAGGAGCCATAAAGTCATCCTCAGAAAATAAAAACTAGGTGAACTCAGCTATGAAGACATGAATGGAATATACAAATACTCAAGTGGGCTTATTGCAATTATGGCATGAAGGATGATCCCTCTCTTTCCAAATTGCTTTTAATATTATGATGTTTTTAATAATTAAACTGATGCCTCCACCCAAAAACGGAAGAAGAGTAATACAAATATGGAGCTCAGGGCAGATGACAACATCAGTGACAGAAATACAGCCTCAAACTCCATACAGATATGTCCTGTCATGGAGGTTCTACAAATATGGGTTCCTAATCCCAAAACACTATGTTAAGCTCTGACTAGAAAAAAAATTTTTTCCAGGCCATTGTTAGTGATATTTTGAAACACAAAGACACACACACACACACACATACAGAGTGAAAGCATTCACCCTATTAAACATAAATCTGGATTTGCAAGACAGCTCTGATTTCAGATTTCAGAGATTCAGACCTGTTTTTGTCATGAGAAAACACTTATTTTGTCAGATCATATGTCCTGATTTTCAGCTCAGGAAATTGCGGTTACCATAGATACCTCTTTGTAAAATGGGGTGTAGGTTGAGTAAATAAGGAAATCCCATGAATGCTACCTCAGCGCACCAGTAATAACGAGAAATAGAAGGTGATTATAAAATGACTCTCAGTTCATAAATCTTTCTCTTTCTTGTTCTATATGCCAGTTCGTACAGGTTCAGAGTTGGGAAGTCTGATAAGGGTAGATCGAGCTAAACTGGAAAAACCCAAACGCATGAACAGAATCTAACGGATGCTGCAGGTTTCCACCTTCCTGTCCCTGAGCCCCATCCAGCAATGACTTCCCCGCTGGGTCCCAAGCAATGCAGCCATTTCCTCTGCCCCGATTCTTTTCTGTCTGACAGATCTCCTC
This sequence comes from Dolichotis patagonum, assembly GCA_004027295.1. NCBI lineage: Eukaryota > Metazoa > Chordata > Mammalia > Rodentia > Caviidae > Dolichotis > Dolichotis patagonum. Next base: position 17,602 of record PVJX010001463.1, on the reverse strand, counting down.
TCTTTTTCCAGTCCCAGTCTAAAATGAGAATTTTGTAAGTGCAGGTCTCAATCAGGCTTAGATCTGCTTTTCCCATTTGAGTAAGTCAGATTTACCCGAATGAACCTGGAGCACAGTATTCCCTCCCACCACCACCATGGCCTCCTCTCTTTAAAAGGAAGGCATGAATATCCGACTGGCCACCATTCCTCCCTTCTCCCACTCCCACGCCTCCAGGAGGACAGTACTCCAGCAAAGTGAGCCTATCCCAGGAAAGACAGTGGCGAAGCAGCCTCCCAAGTAGCTTTCCTGTATATGGAAAATCACCTAATGATAACCATTCAGATTTTAAAATGGCTTTTCTGCCTAGTATGAGCTCTATATGCCTGATAAGTGTAAATATGGATATTCATACTTTAAACAATAGAGTAGCATCATTTTAGATATCTAATTAGATATCTAATATCTAATTTTTAAGTAAAAGATATTAAAAAGTAGATATGGAGATTGCTAAGGCGATAAAGAAAATTCAGCAATAGCAAGCACAGAGGCACAAGCCACTCAGCAGTCTGAGCCAGGAGGATGGCAAGTTCATCCATCCAGCCTGGGCAATTTATCAAGACTGCATCTCAAAATAAAACACCAAAAGAGATGGAGGTGTAGCTCAGTGGTGCAGCAAACCTGGGTTCAATCCCTAGCACAAGAAAGAAAGGAAGGAAGGGAGGAGGGGAAAAAAGGAAGAAAAGGGAAAGGAGCAGCAGAGAGAGAGGAGGAGATAAGGGGGAGGGAGAGAGAAAGAAAGAATGAAAGAGAGAGAGAAAGAAAAGAGAGGAAGGAAGAAAGGAAAGAAGGATGGAAGGGAAGGAAGGAAGGAAGGAAGGAAGGAAGGACAAGTAAAACAGGGAAATCTATATTTGCTGACTGTGTGACCTTATCAAAATGCCCAATACAGATATAACACTACTGGCTTAACTTCTTTCTTTGCATTCAGGTTATCCAAAATGATCTTGCAGTATTTAAATCATATTTTGCATAAGGTGAGATAATGCAGAAATATACAGTAACATTTCACATTGTTGTAGTCTTTTCCTATCTTTCAAGCATCCTCAAAGGCCAAATGTCTACTGTTTGTCCAGTAAAAAGATTACCAAATCAAGACATAATTTATATGCCCATAAATACACAGGCTCAGTTGCTGGAAAATATTGTTATGCTGTAAAACATTTGTCTCTTCTTCCCACATTTACATTTCAAGGAAAAACAATGAAACCTAAATAAATCTCAGTTTGTGATGATTCCAAGAATTCTGGCCTAGACTGAAAGTTATCTTTGCTTAACAAATCATGTTTAATGTGGAAAACACATTAACATCAAAACACAATTAGGAAGCATCAGATCTTCAATCATTAAAAGAACAGACATGTAAACAGAGAAGTTAATATCAAAAGATCTTCTGCAGTCATTAAAGTGGGACTGTTCTTGCAGCTAAAAACCTGTATTTAAAATGAATGGGCTTAACACAATTGAAAGCCAGAGCCAGAGACAATGCTGAAAATCGTATTGCACACAGTAAACGTAGGATGCCATAAAGCATCCCTTCCTGTTGTCATTTGCCCTTTCTCTCCCTCCCTACCTTCCTTAGTTCCAGCACACACTCTTTTTTTCCTTTTCTCCTTTCAGGTCTTTCTCCCTCTACAAATAATCACAGCCCCTATTTACCCAGGGCTTATTTTGTGCCAGGAGCTGTTAAGCATTTTACATGTTTGGTTAGTTGGCTGTTCATCACTGTGACAACTTTCTGAGAAAATCAGTTAACAGAGGATAGGTTTATTTTGGCTCACGGTTACAGAGGTTTAGTGCATGGTCAGTTGGCCCTATTGCTCTTAGGCCTGTGGGGAGGCAGAAATACCATAGCAGAGGGCATGGGGGAAACACAGCTCACCTCATGCCCCTTAGAATGCAGAGAAGGGAAGAGCCAGGGGAGGGACCGGGACCAGAGGCAGTCCCCAAGGTCCTTCATGATGCCTCCCTTCAACTGAGCCCTACCTGCTATTTCCATGGCATGCTAGTAATGCTCTTACGATCTCAAGCCAGTGGGCTTGGCTACAGGTTTGGTTGCTATTCTTCTTAGCTCCTTTACACAAAAGAGGAAACCGGAAAGCACAGAGAAGTTAAGTGACAGGCCCACAACAACACATCTCCCGGTCCTACCCTAAAAGAGGTGACCACACCTTGTGCACGTCCCCTGCCAGGTACCCTTGGGGTCCCACCTGTGCTTGGGAAGCAGGGCACAGAGACACCTCAGGTGACCGGCGTGGACTTGCCTGTTGCAGGTTTCATGACCTACATCGTGGAGCCGCTCTTCCGCGAGTGGGCCCGCTTCACTGGAAACAGCTCGCTGTCCGAGAACATGCTAAGCCATCTCGCCCACAACAAGGCCCAGTGGAAGAGCCTGCTGTCCAAGCAGCACAGGCGCAAGGGCAGCGCCAGCGGCGCCGACCAGGACAGCTCGGGGACGGGGACTGTGAGTGAGGAGCAGACTGTGGCCGAAGGCGGCGACGACGCGCCCTAGCGCCCCGCGGGGCCACCCTGGATCTCCGCGAGCCAGCGAGCCAGGCCTCCGGGAGGCGCCAGCCCGCAGGGGGCTCTTGCCAGCAGCCCAGCGCCTGGGTTTTGTCCCGCGCTCTTTCGAATGTCACCCTCCTCCCGCGTACCCGCCTCCCCTCCTTTTTCCAAGTGTACAGAAGCCATTCGTCACCTCAGCATTCGCTGCCGAAATGAGCAACTCCATTCAGTCACGCGGGAGCTGATTCCAGGCAGGCTGCCCCCCACCCACCCCACCGCCCCCAAGGAGAAGACAGGAGTGAGAGGTGCTTCTGCCGTGTCCCCTCTGGCTCTGGGGCACACTGTGACAAGCAGCAGCCCCTAGGTCCAGAGCGTTTTGGGGTTCGCCATCTGACTGCTGATCCGCAGGACAAAAACACCAGCATATTTGGAACTTGGAGGATAGTGGTCTTAGGAGCAAGAGCACAAACGAGAGCGTGAAAGTACTTCTATTTTAATAATAATTATTATTATGAGAATAATAATAAATATTTTTAACTTTTATATTTTATGCACTAGACAATGGATCTGAAACTTTGAAGATTATTCAGTGTACCCAAACTTGAACAGGGGGGTGCACTGTTTTGCTATTGACTTTATGCCATTTTGGGTCAGCGATTTGGCGTCTTCTCAATGTAAGAACCACGTTTCCTTCTGATCCGGGGGAAGGTGCTGTACAGTCCATTCCTTTGCACCGTTAGCCAATCTGTCTTTTATGGATTCAGTGACCTGTTTATATTCACACATGTACATTTTCTGTAAATACCTAGCGCTACTGATTCCCATGCCAAAATACATGAGTATTATGGGATTGCTACCTGTATAAACAACGGCACTGTGAACAGAATACTGTTAGTTTTAATACAAGAGAATGCATTTGTAAATATGGTATAGAGTTTATTAATATACTATTGTTTGCAGATAAAGGCCTTAACTTTAAACATCTTTCATCTTCTGAAAGCTGCCCAACTTAAATCCTCACAGACATCTTTCTGAACTGCCTGCCCAGGTCCATCATTACACTTTTCCACCACAAACCCAAACTGAAAACAGCACGAGGGAAATGTTTTCCTGGAAACTTCACGTGCATTCCGCTTGAGACCGTAGTGTTTAATCTATGGCACCAAGCATCATTTCCTCAGATTAATGAGACCCTTCAGCAAGTCTGAAGCCACTTTTCAACACAGTGATGTTGCACACTCTGTTTTAACAAGCCAGCTGATAAGCTTGTGTTTATGTGACTTGTTATGGAACATGGTGGTGCGTCAGCCTCACAGGAGACATAGCAGGTCTCGGAAACCTCCTATGACCCTGTCATCCAACATCAGGGAATTCCCTGCTCCCACCCCACGTATTTGTCTGTTATGGCTACAGTACCAAAGTATCTTTGGTCTACGGTTGGTGTGTGTTTCCTTGGTGTTAATAGTAACTGGATTTTTCTTTTTCCTTAATTTCATGTAAACAAATGCCCCACTGTTTAGCTGAAGTTAACATTATTTAAATAAAGAAACTATTTCAGTTTTATGACAGATTTTACCTTCCTGGCAAGTCATTGTGGTTAATTATGGCTGGAGTGAGTAGAAATGCTTTGGAATTTTGTTGCCCTTTTTCTCTGCAGACACTTGGCTGCAAAATCCAATTTATTACAGCATTTTTTCCTAGTGTGCTAAACTCTGTGCATTGAATCTTTTCTTTAGAAGTTCTAGCATAATTAATGCTCCATGAAAATTGTTGACGTCCATTTCTCTTTACCTTAAACAATGTGGTAGTGGAAGAATAATCATTTCAGCCATAACCAAGCTGTTTCTCAAGCTTATAGAAAGACAGCCAAGTCCCAATTCCTAAGTGCAATGGATTTGGTTTTTCATTTTTCTCCTAACATAAAAATGAAATTTTAGAAACTTGACTGGCCTATAATAAGTTCCTGTAGAGAGACTGTGGCTTGTAGAAGTAAGGTTTGGGGGAAATTTTGGAAAGTTGGTTTTATTTTCATTAAAGAAGGTGAGATTGGTAGATGGTGCTGATAAAGTTGTGAAGATCTTATGTAATGGGTGGATGATAAATTGAAATTACTGATATAGGTAAAAAGAGAAGTGGTGTAAACTTAGAAAACAGTAACTTTTTCTTTCTGTAGTGACTATTGCCTGACACATGTTTCTTTATCACTTAAATGTTCTAAAACTCTCAGCTTGATGAAGCCCCAAAAGAGAATCTGTTGGCTGGACTCCTGCTGCCAAACTTTTTTCCTTGGTTTGATGATTCAGAGTGCTAAAGAGTCGTCTATTTTTAATGTGCATGAGATCAAATCAGGCAAAGCAATTCCTGGGAATGGAAAGTAGAGATAGGAAAGAAGACATTGTTTTAGCTAATGGAAGCTCTACCTTAAATTTAGGAAGTGGATTTTGTTTAAATTATAATTATATCATGACTTAAATAAAGAAAAACAAATGTGATCTGAGTAGCTTCAAGTTTATAGGACAAATGCACTCCTGTTACAATTTAGTTTTAAAGAAGAGCTCACAGATAAAACTACCAAAACATCCAATGGTGAATCCTATGCAGTATCAACTAGTACAATAAAAATTTGAAGTCCAATGAGACATGATCCAAACTATGTGCATTTGTCTTTGTCATTGAACTGTCTGGAGATTTCTTAAGTTCCTATTTGTTGAAAAAAAAAAAAAGGAAAAGAAAGAAAGAAAGAAAGAAAGAAAGAAAATGCAAAAACTCTTTTCTTGTTGCTTACTAGTGGCTCTCCTGTAATACTTCAGCAAGAATCCAGTTACAAGTTGAGATATAACTATTAGATCATCCATGGATTTTTATCTTCACAGTCTTATTCTGCTACCCCATGGATCATCAAACATTGACTTACCAAGTTTAATTCTTTCATTGCTTGAGAAGAAAGGACACAAAGGGCTATTTTTAGTAAGCTAAAGTTAAGATCAAATTAAGAAAGTAGGTATACATCACTGCCAGGACTCATAGTAAAAGCAGCAATGAAAAGTCAGACTTGATTCATGAAACCCTGACTTTCCCAATAGCTCCCTGCTAGGCTAAATGAAAACTGGCTCTATTTCTCCTACTTATGGCTTCCCACAGAAGGCCTTGGAGTGCGTCTGGCAACCCTGTCTTCAGGTAGTTCTTCCTATAAAACACAGACTTATTTTGTAATCTTTTCTCATGTTGAATCAGATAATGCTCACTGGTTTGGATTTGGCTATGAGCTTGTAACCCACTGTATTTTTCATGCTTTGTTCCTTTAAGCAAATCCTTAAAATTGTGTTGTTTTTGTGTACACATGTAAGGTTTGGGGGAAAAAATTGTGAATTTTGCTCAAAATGTGGCCTAAATATCCATCAGCATGTCTAGATGAACAATTAAAAATAAAGATAATTTCTTAAAAATATTTTTAAAATATCCTGATTCTTACCAAGTAACATGTTACCATCCAACCAACTGAAAACATGTATGAACAGAATGTTCAAGGAAAGAGCAAAAGTACAAACATAGTCCTCCTGCCTCATTCCATCCAGGGACTACCGACACACCCGCCTGGACGATGCTATTATTTGTCAGTTAGCACCGAGTTAGGGAAATGGACCAACCATGAGCTCTACATTTCTCTGAATTCTGATGTTTTTCTCAATTCACATTTTTTCAAAAGAATAAGGTATAATGTTTGAGGTTAAAATATATCAACCTCAATGCAATAATTATTTGTGAAAAATACTGTGTCACTTTTCAACATTGGAAACTATGTAGAACAATAAAACAGTTCAGCACAGGAAAAATGAGTGCCCTGCAGATATCTTTAAATAAATGAGAAAAAGCACCACTCATGGTTTCCAGAAACAAACTTATATCCTTACATATTCCCCATATCCATTTCATTAAGAGTTTTATTGAGAATCCCCCTGATTTTTTAAATTCCTCTTCATGTCTGAATGCAAAACCATATTTGTATCTGTGGATACCCCAGATCATAATGTCAAAAATCAAAAGAGAGACCCAAGTGGTTTCCAACTAAAGATCAGACATGACTTTCAAATGCTGACAGACCTAGCTGAAACTTTGTCAAGTACAGGAAATCTACAAAAACAGTTAAATATAAATTAAGCAAATATTGATGGAAGAGTCACTGTGTTCCAGATGTGCTGGATTTTGAGATACGAAAAGACCCAGTTCCACCAAGAGCATTCAAACTTGGGTAATGATTGGCATTACCAGTGGGAATTTAAGAAACCCCTGTAGCCAAAGCTCCCTCCTAGATCTAATACAACATAATAGAAAGTAGATAAGTTTCCAAGATAAAAGTGAGTCCAAATCCTTTTCTGTCACTAACCTACTCTGTGACTTGAGGAGAGTTATCAAAACCACTATAAAAGTATTTCCAACTAATAATACCTTTTACAGTATTGTGGCAAATAAGAGATTACCTATAACAAGTACGGAGCACTTCTGATGTGTGGTAGACTTTCAATAGAGTCTCTCTCTTAAATAACAAAAAACTTGGCAAATAATTATTCACATGTAGATAAGGATAGGAAGACTTAAGCAAGAAAAGAAATGCTGATGATTTCCTATTTTAAAAAAATCAAAATCATTTTTACAGTTTTGGACACGTGGTTAACTTAGATACTTGTTTATTTGAGAAGCTGAATAAAAAGATAACTTCTTCAATCTGTTGCGCAAAACAAGATATGCTCAACCTATTTTTCTTGTTAGTCCCCCAGAATTTAGTGTAAAGGACAGTATATCTTCCCTTTGCAGTTCTACAGCAATATCAGTGAAGGAAACAAATCATAAAAACAAAATGAGTTATCATTCTTCTATCTATGCCACCAAAGCTCTAATTCTTGCTGGTATAGCTCTGGTCCTAAGTATTGGGCTTTTTGCAAGGAGTGGCCATGGGTTGGCATCTCCCAGGATTCCCTCAGTCCACACCACCCACACATTTCCAAATATATTCCAAGCTATCGCTTATTGTCTGTCTTGGTCACTCTCTCCTTGCCGAAACACAACACCTGACACCCAGAACTTAAAGAAGGAAAAGTTTATTTGGGCTCATGTTTCAGTTCACGGCTGACAGACTTCAAAGAAGAAACAGCATGGCAGACAGGCTCAGTGAAGGAGAGCTGCTCACATCTTGGTGTCCAGGAAGCAGAGTGTGAAAGGGGAAGCCCAGGGTCAAGATAAACCATTCTAGGCCATGCCCCTGGTGGCTTGTCTCCTCTACCCAGACCTCACCTCCCAGTAGCAAGTCAGTTATACCACTCCATGATCCAACTATCTCCCCAAAGCCCGGGCTATGTTCACGTGAGGCATTGTGGGGACATTCAGATATAAAGCAATGTCCACACAGGTTACAAAGCAGAGCCCTATCTTAACATCTGTCGGAGAAGATGCCTGAAGTGGAATGAGTAAACGTTTGAATATTGGCTAATGAAGTCAAGCTTAGCTATTAAACAGTACATAATAGACTTTTTATTTTCAATTAATTCAGAGATTATTGAAATTTTTTTGTTTTAGCTTACCTCAGTTATCTAAGCAATGACATATCACTGATTAAATTGCCTAAAATTCTTCAAATTCTAACATTACAAGAACTGACATATATATGGTTTATAGCATATATATGGTTTATAATACATAATAATCACAATCAGACTGGGAGATACTTATCTTTTGAAAAGAACCAGGGGTAGCAGATGAGTGTCTTATTTTATCTTATTGAAAGCTCTTCAGATTACAATCTACCCCACCAACTGTTCTTCCCAATAAACAGTTATTTATGTATTTCAAAAGTCATCAGTAAATCAGTCCTTGGTACCAAAAAAAAAAAAAAAAAAAAAAAAGTCACCAGTAAAGTAAACCAAATGAGCCAAAATGTAGGATCAGTTTGGGGAGCTATTTATCTCTTCAAACTTCCCACAGCTTTGTTTGAGTTTTAATCTGCCTTAACAAGAAAGTCAGGCATTGCATTTCAATGGACATTTCATTTTAGACTATATCTTAGACAAATATCTTAGTCCATATTTGAAGAAAAATGACATAAATGAAAATAAAATACCCATACTGTTACATAATAACATAAATGAAAATTATATTTTATAACTAAAAATTGTCAATTGTTGACATTGTTGAGATGGGAACAAAAGTTTCAATAGATCTTTCAATATATAGGCTGTTTAATAAGCTCTGAGATATTTCTTAGCATTATCTACCAATTTTAATCCTTAAAATGTATTGCATATTCTCTTGCATCTGAAGCTTTCTTTATGTTAAAGTCTAATGGAAAGGTAGAGGCTTTTTTCATTCTGATCAACAGCAGATTGTTAGTGCCTTTTTTAGCAGAAAAACGTTTTTATTAAAGTAAATTTAGACTGGCCCTGAAGCAAGGCCAGCAGATTGCTGTAGCTGCTGGTTTCAAACAGGAGCCTAAAGAGAATTCTTTCTGTGGTCTGTTGGCCATTTCAGAACTTTGGAAATGGAATGGTCAATTCATCAGAAAGAAATAGCAGGTGAGTATGGCGGACTTTAGGGGGCTTGCAGGGGAGAGACCCTGGCACCTTGGGACCTGCATCATGCAGTTGACTCGGGGTGCCAGGGGAACAAGGAACTCCTCCCCTCTCTGGTGGGCAGCTGTGAGCCTGCCGGTGCACGGGCTGAGAATCAGACATCTCATGTCGTCCTGTCCCCCATCCCATGCCCCCCCCCTTAGCAAGTGGGAGCCAGTTAACTACACATCTTGTGAAAAGATTGGCTATGTTATTTAGTATGAGCTCCCCATATGCAGAGATATGGACAACCATTTGGAAGAAAACAAGAGACAATGTGACAGATAGTGAGAATCTCTGGTTGTCTAGCTTTGAAATTTATGCTTTCTTATGTCCCGTTCTGTTCTGTTTTGTTGTGTTTAATTTTACCCCCTTTAAAATAAAATTAAAAAAAAAAAAAAGAAAGCGTAAGAGAATAGAAATAAAGCTAGTCTCCTGATGATCAGAAAGACACCAGGTCGCACAAAGACGTGCAGCTGCCAGTGACCCCAAACCCACAATATAAAATAAAATAAAATAAAATAAAATAAAATAAAATAAAATAAAATTAATTTAGTTCTATTAAGACTTCCACTCAAGTTTTGCATTTTAAAATTTTTATTAATTAAATTTATTTTAACTGATACATAAAAGCTACATATTAATGGGGTACTATGGTATGTTTTTACATATGGATAAATTGTATAGTGATTAAATCAGATATGTTAAAACATATTTATCCCTTCAAACAGCATTTCTTTATAGTAAAAACATTCAAAGGCCAATCTTCTAAGTTTCTGAGATATACAGTACATAGTTGTTATTAATAGTCACCCAACTGTGCAGCAGCACAACCAGACTTCCTGCTACGCTCCCATCTAACTATGAATTAGTATCATAGCTCCTCTTACACCCCTCCCACCATCCCATTCTCCTCAGGCTCCAAAACCACCACTCTACTCTCAGCTTCTGAGATCAACTTATTTGGACCCCATACATGAGTGAGATTATGCAGTACTGGTTTTTCTGTGCTGGCTTCACTCATTTATCATAATGTCCTCCATTGCCATCCACGTTGTCCCAAATGACAGAACTTCATTCTTTTTTTCTGAATGATTTTCTTTTTTTTTATTTTAAAGAGAATAAAACCAAGCAAAATAAAATAGAATAAAGTCAACCAAAAGAAACTATAGTAAGTGACACAGAACTTCATAAAAATAGGAAATCAACAATAGCTACCATAATGCCTCTTGTTGTCTTCAAAATAGCTGCCCAGGTGAGCCAGGAAGAGAACAAGTCAACATCTCCCAAGATCCAGCCATGTTGGAATTTAGGGGGCTGAGCAAGAAAGCAACATGTTGTGCTTTCTGGTAAGTGGACACAGCGCGAGCAAGCAGCAGGCAAACCAGGAAGGGAACAACTCAGCATCTGTGGTGAGCCTACCAACACGTGGACTGAGAATCAAATGTCCCATCCCCCAATTCCCACCCAACCCCTAGTTAGCAACTGAATGGTATCCCAGAGTGGATAGCAACTAAGGCACATAAAGCAACTAAATGCTTGTGTGGTTGGGTTGATTATGCTGACCTGGGGCCAGAGGTCTGAGCATCTCTTGGGAGGATGACCATATGCAATATAGCAAATATGGGGGATTTTCTTCTATCTTCTCTTTGAAGGCAAATATTGTTTTCACTGGTTTGCTTTGTTCTGATTACTTGTTTTGCTCTATTCTATACTCTGATAGGTTTTATAATGTTCTGTTTTTGGTTTGATTTTGCTATACCTGATTGAATGGACAACTATTGTGAAGATAACAAGATATACTATGGTACCTATTACTGTTATCCTGGTATCCTGCTCTCAAGTTCTGTACCAATTTTACTTCACTGTCTTGATTGGCTTTGTTCTGTCTTGTTTTGGTTGTATTTTACCACCTTCAAGGTAAAAAAAATGGCTGCCCATAACTTCAGACATAGTAAAAATCAAACAAAACAGAACAGAATAGAACCAATAAAAACAAAACAATGAATGCAATAAAGGACTTCAAAACAACATAAGAGTCAATCCAAAATGGCTACCATATATCTTGTTATCCTTTAATTAGCTGCCCACGTTATTGGATATAATAAAATCAAACAAAACAAGATAGAATATAATCCAACCCAACAAAACAATGAAAACTTTTTTAATACAGGACTTCAAAACAAGATGATAGGGAATTAACAATGGCTACCACCTTAAAAAGGAGAAATCCTCCATAGATGCTACATTGCATATTGTTAGCCTCTGAACAGATCAGACTATCAGCTATAGATTTGCAAAGTCAGTGAAACACTAAATACTGCAAGCATTAAATCATATCTTACCTCAGTGCTACCATCGCAGCCTGAGTTTCTTCAGATCAGCTGGTTGCTTAAAGCAGGGAGCCGGGGCAGAGGAGTCGCTTCTTCTTGTTTCCCAGCCTGCATGCTAGAAGGGGCTGATGTCTGTCTTTCCCCTCAGTGGCCCATGCAATGCACCAATTCACAGGGAGGGCTCGCTTCTTTGTGACTTCTTGTTCTCTTCCCCCATAGTCCATGAATGGCACTGACTCATGGGAAAAGATTGGCATCTGACTGTCCTTCCAGCAACCCCCACATGGCATCAATTTGCAGGGAGGGCTTGCTTCTTGGTGACTTCTTGTTTTCTTCCCCTGCAGTCTGAGTTATTCTCCAATGTGTATATGTAGTACATTTTCATTATCCATTCAACAGTTGAACATTTAGTCTTGTTTTCATATCTCAGCAGTTATGAATAGTGCCACAATGAATATTACTTGATACTAGTAAGAATAGCTGCTCTTAAAAAAGGTGAAAGATAACAAGTATGGGAAGCATATGGAAAAAAAAAGAATACTTATGTGCTATTGGTGGGAATCTAATTTAAAACAAGCATTTTAGAAAATAGTATGGGAGTTCTTCATATGATTTTCAGTTGGATGTTTATAGTATAATGTCTTTAAGTCTTTCAAGAATATACCCAGAAGAGGTATCGCTGGGTCAAAGAATTTCTACTTTTAATTCTTGTTTTGTCTTGTTTGTTTTAAGAATCATCATACAGGGCTGGGGATTTAGCTCAGTGGCTTAAGCACCCGCCTGGCAAGCGTGAGGTCATGAGTTCAATCCCTGGTACCAAAAAAAAAAAGAATCATCATAAAGATTTACATATTGGTTGTACTAGTTTACATTTCCACCTATAATGTAGTTGGCTTCATCCCAAGAATGCAGTGATGCCACAACATATGTAAATCAATGAATGTTATACATCACATAAAAAGAATCAAGGATAAAAATCATATGATCATCTCAATAGATGCAGAAAAACCTCACAAAATCCAATATCCCTACATGATATCCCTCTGTGATTCTATGCCTGATGAAACAGGCATAGAAAGACCTTGCCTCAAACTGATAAAAGCCATATATGACAAACCCACAGCCAACATCATACTCAATGGGGAGAAACTGAACACTTTCCCTCCAAAATCAGGTATGCGACAAAGGCATTTTCTTTTCTTAAAAGCACATCCACTATGGGATATTAGGCCATCCTAATCCTATATGGCCTCACTGAACTAATTGCATCTGTAAGCCCAATTTACAAATGATATGGGGAAAGAAAGAAGAGATCAAAGTGAAAAGGGGAAAAAAGAATAGGAGGGGAAAAAAATGTAAATAAATCTTTTATAAATAAGGGGGGAAAGAAAAGTTGAAGGGAGGAGAGGGAATGGGGAAAAAAGAAAACTCAATATGTATTATGTACAGATACAAATTCCCTATGATTAATGTGATCTTTACGTATACCAAAAGTATACCAGTAATGGCCCTGAAGCAAGGCCAGCAGATCACTGTAGCTGCTGGTTTCAAACAGGAGCCTAAAGAGAATTCTTTCTGTGGTCTGTTGGCCATTTCAGAACTTTGGAAATGGTATGGTCAATTCATCAGAAAGAAATAGCAGGTGAGTATGACGGACTTTAGGGGGCCTGCAGGGGAGAGACCCTGGCGCCTTGGGACCTGCACCAGGTGGTTGACTCGGGGTGTCAGGAGAACAAGGAGTGCTCCCCCCTTCTGGGGGTGGCTGAGAGTGTGGCAGACTTTCAGCGGCCTGAAGGAGAGAGACCCTGGCACATCAGGACCTGCACCATGCGGTTGACTGGGGTGCCGGGAGAACAAGGAACTCCCCACTTCTCTGGGGGTGCTGAGAGTGTGGCAGACTTTCGGCAGCCTGAAGGAGAGACCCTGGCGCATCAGGACCTGCACTGTATGGTTCGCTTGGGGTGCTGGGAGAACAAGGAACTCTTCCCGTCTCTGGGGGACAACTGTGATCCTGCCTGCATGTGGGCTGAGAATCAGACATCTCATGTCATCCTGTCCCCCATCCCGTGTCCCCCCTCCTTCTCCCCCCTGCCTAGCAAGTGGAAGCCAGTGAACTACACATCTTGTGAAAAGATTGACTATGTTATTTAGTATGAGTTCTCCATATGCAAAGATAAGGACAACCATTTGGAAGAAAACAAGAGACAATATGACAGATAGTGAAGATCTCTGGTTGTCTTGCTTTGAAATTTATGCTTTCTTATGTCCCATTCTGTTCTGTTTTGTTGTGTTTAATTTTACTCCCTTTTAAAATAAAAAAAAATTTTTTTAAGTATACCAATAAATTAACTTAAAAAACAAAATTCTGGATGGACATGAATTTTGAGAAACACTATTCAGTCAAATATGGCTTGGCCTTCCTTACTCAATAAACCCATTTTATTTCCCATTTATACACACAGTATACATATCTGCCTTTTTTTTTTTTTTTGGTACTGGGGCTTGAACTCATGACCTCACACCTGCCAGGCAGGTGCTTATGCCACTGAGCTAAATCCCCAGCCCTATCTGCCAAATTTTTAAAAACTATTTACCACAATATCATGGAAACCCATCATCCAACTTTCTCCAGTGGTTAATGTCTTGCATAACTATACTACAATATCTTATTACAACCAGAAAATTAATATTGATAAAATCCAGTGATTTTATTCAGCTATTACTGTTTTTTTTTTTTTTTTTGGTACTGGGGATCGAACTCACAACCTCATGCTTGCCAGGCAGGCACTTAAGCCACTGAGCTAAATCCCCGGCCCAAATGTAAGTCCAAATTCTTGTTTGTTTGTTTGTTTGTTTGGTACTGGGGATCGAACTCACGACCTCACGCTTGCCAGGCAGGCGCTTAAGCTACTGAGCTAAATCCCCAGCTATTACTGGTCTTACATGTGGTGTGTGTATGTGCGTGTGTGATCTTTCAGATTTCACCTGGATGAAGACATTGGAACAGATTGTTTCAGGTTTGTGATAGGATTATGTTTTGCCCATCTGAGGGTAGAGTCAGAAGAGCTATGGAGAAGTTTCATGGGAAGGAGAGAGATCTGGAAGTCCATGGTCAGAGGTTTTATCATTTTAGAGACAAAACAATTTGTTGTAATGACAGGCCTGGGAGGTTTGGCCATGGAGAATGGAAGAGAAGGTTATCGTAGTTAAAGAAACAAAAGGACATGGTGGCAGATGAGTTATTCACCCCACTATTGATGTTATGCAGAATGTTGGCAAGATTTGGGTGAGAATAATCCTGCAACTTCTCCAGTAAATGAAATGGAGCAAACAGAATGTAAAACAATGACAGAAGCACGGAGGTGGTAATATTTCATAGAACAAACTCCAAGAAAAAGTTTTGGGTTTTTTTTTTATCTCTCAACAAGGGTAGAAGACTAACGGCCTAGTAGACTACTGGCAATAAGATGTGAGAGAGACACATCTCATTTCCCAATACCAACATTAAAGACGTTAATAGTAAGTGACCTCCTTCTGAGAGGTTTCCATAAACCACTGTCCTCACGGGGACATCTTTCAGGTAAATCAAGGCATGTTTGGTGTAGTGCAGAGACAGAAAATATAAGCCAATTTATCTTGGTGTAAGACCTCCAGAGAACATAAAGAAGGGCCAGGAAGAAAGACCGTGCCACAAAGTTGGATCATAATAACATAGACTATGAGGACATGGGAGAAGATAAATGAAGGGAGGCAGTATTATTTGTAGGTGATAATGGCCACAGGAATGTCAGCTAGGACCAATCAAGCTGGCCACTACATTGCCAGATAATTAGTCTCAAAATTCCTCCTGTAGATGTCAGGACTCTTGTGGATTTACAGAGCCAGTTAGATGTAGTTCGAAACCTTGAAAAGAAAAAACAAAAAGGCAGGTGGACCTCTGGGCTCTTAGAAAAAGTGATCTTTGGCTCAGATTGGCTGATATGGCCCAAGGAAGTAAGATAACCTGCACTCAGGTACCAGAAGAGTGATCAGAGATGTGACACCCAAGAAGGCCTGGGCTGGAGTGGTGGTGACAACAGGCTGTTACAATGGCAGGCAGCTGGCTCTGCTTCCCTCGTGCAGCTCCAGTCTCAGCAGGACTGCTGGCAGAGACTTCATGTGCCATAGAGAAGCAGAAACAATAACCTGTAGCTAATACTTTTCAGTTCCCCTTCCAACATGTCCCCAGAGGTCATTAAGAGCCCAGGCAGTTCACTGTTGGTAGCATCAAAACTGTCAGTCTTCTGAATGAAATAGCGAGGTAAGATAAGTTTGAAAAATGGAAAGAAAGCTATTCCTGATCAACTACATGGTTCATTCTTCAATAAAGAAAAAACATCACGTAGCAACAAAGACCAAAAATGAGTACTAAAGGTAAGTGATTCTTGATTATACTTCCCATTACACATTGGAAATACAAACAATCCTTTTGTAAGGTATAAATCAAGAAACACCTAGATTTTAATCTAAGTTCATGGTCTTATGTCCAGTTGCCACATCACTCAGTTCAGAAAGAATAAGAGGTCCAGAAAACTGTTACAGGGATTCTCAAGCACTAACCAAAACTGGCTCCCAAATAGTAATGAGAGAGAGTTTTGAAAGAACTCCCATTGTGCCATGATTTCATATTAACAGTTAATTTAAGAAAGACATTATTCTTAGAATTTGAGAATATGCTTGAAATTAAATATTTCTTTTGGTGAGAAATTAACCTTGCTGTTCTGAGGCCTCTAAGCCTGGAATTTTTGTTTAGGATTCCAGACAATTCAGTGAAAATTTTCAAATGCAACCATATCTGTTACATTGTATGTAGCAGCCGTCTTCCTCCTAGAATCACAAACTATACATTCCATAGAGAAATAAAGCAGCAATGTGGTTATTCTCCTACTACCTTCTAATTCTACCCACAAGCACAAATTTCAACCAGAGTTTAATCTCCAAAATGAGATGAAATCATTAGTCACAGTGCCAAAACATCCTAGAGGATTGAAGTTATACCAGTACAGTGGGTTAGCCCAAAGCAAATTTGGAAAAAAAAAAATACAGGTTGACTTGTTTTTGGTGGTTACTAGAACTTCTTGAAGACTTTTTGCCAAAATAACTAAGAATTTTAGAGGTCGCTTGTTCTTTCTACTCTAATACAGATTACTAGTTACAGTTAAGCAGTGATTTCTAGCAGGAATCAGTGGAAAGACAGCATGAAGGAATGGTGACACATAGATTGCCTGAACAACTATTTTCCACCTATAATCCTTCCCACCAAATGTTCCCTCTACTAGGAAGTTATCCCCCCAACTTACTCTTTCTAGAACTTTCTAATTCAAATGACAATGCCTCTGCTTGATTTGGCTGTCATCTTATGGTCAACTATAACATTTCCTCACATGGCACTTATTGTTACTTTCATCAGTGGTTATGTGTATGTTTCTCTGACTGGACTTTGAATAACTTTAATACAACTCATGTTTTATATGACACCTAAAACAACAGGACTCCATAAAAGCTGGTTGGATAAAAAAAAAAATGAGTGGATAACCCATGGGCAAATGATTCAAGACCTGAACATCAGATGGCCTGGCTCTAAATGGTTTTATGAGTTTTATTACCTAAAGTTGATGTTTCTAAATTTTCTACACATTTTAAGAGATAGAGAAGTTTCCAGAGTAATGACAGTGAGGTTGCCACAGTAAGAAAAAGAATGTAAAGAAATTTAGGTTGGGTTGGGGATTTAGCTCAGTGGCTTAAATGTCTTTCTGGCAAGCACTAGGTCGTGAGTTCGATCCCTGGTACCAAAAAAAAAAAAAAAAAAAAAAATTTAGGTTGAAGATATCTACAACCCCATAAATATGTCATGAAAAGAATTTTTAGACAGCTGGAGACAAGATGGCGGACTGGTAGGTAGCAGGAGAGAGACCCTCTCTGAGAGAGACAGCTCAAATGCCAGAATAAAACACCCTGGAGAGACCCAAACAGAGAGAGATAGACTCTCACAACACAGAAAGAAACTAAAGCGCAAAAACCCGCTTGAATAAGAGGTCCTGGGGTTACTATTAGTGAAGATAAGATCGGCGAGAACGGCACCCGCCT